>WEIS01081784.1:2198-30224 GCA_013389965.1 Todus mexicanus
GTGATTTCCCAGCTCCTGCCCACGCGCATTTCATAGCCTGGAAAAACAACGAGAAAACCCTTTATTTCCACAAAAGTCTGTGCGGTTCAGAGCCTGACCCAGTTTTGGAGATAAAGCCCTTGTCTGAAATACCAGATCTAGATCTAGATCTAGCTCGTTACCAGATCTTGGCTTCTGGTTTAGAGTCGCTTCTATCTGAATGGCCAAAGGCAAATACTTCAATAAAAAGCGGCCTTAATTATTCTTCTTTGTGGCAATTTAATTAGGAGCTTGATCTGGTTTTGGGGGGGCAGGGCACAAAGTGGATTAGAAGAGCAGCTGGCTTCTTTAATTAAGGCCATTTATCTTCGGGTAAAGTTTAACCTTTGCTTGCACCGAGAGGCAGTGGCAGCGAGGGACGGAGCCGGAGCGGCTCAGCCAGGTACGCGCAGGAGGATTGCGCGACTGGGAATATTCTCCTCCTGCTCCAGTCTCTCTGCAGCAATCCTAAGGTATCAACTGGCGACTCTGTCACAGGGCTATTTATAGAGACCAGGAACTGGAGGGTAAATATTTATTTAGATTCCGATGCTTAATCCGCTACTGGCTGGTTGTGTGGAAAGCCTGAGCTCCCCCTCAGTCTTCCTATAGCAATTTATAACCAGAGCCATCATCTCCTCTCCCTCTCCCGGAGCTCCCATATGCATTCCCTGGGATTTATTCTGCAGAAAACGGCCATGGGCTGGGTTCAGACCCTCTGGCACCTTCTGCTCCCAGACCATCCCAGCAGGCATCCAGCCCTCCATCTCTCCTTTCTCCTTTTAACTGACTGGCAACTCTGAGGTAGAAATTGCAAGTCCAGATGCCCGGGGAGCACGAAGGGGAATGGCACGAGGGTGGCAGTGCTGCAGATGGATAGACTTGCCTGCAGTGGCGTGGGATGGGACAGAGCAGTGGCCAGGAGCTGCAGAGTCATTTGGGCTCAGGGCTAAGCGGGCTGAACCATCAGCTGGGCTGCTCGCTGGCTGGCAAGGCAGAGCCACCCCTGCTGTAAAGCCACCTCTGATGTGCTGTGGGGTCCTACAGGGGCCACAAATCCTGCAACTGCCCACCTCCCTCATTTTCTCAGCCCAAACAACAGATCCTCAGCAAGGGCAGGGACAGGGAACTTGGGAGGATGCTCCATGTTCACCAGCAAGGACTGCTGGAGATGGTCAGGTCAGCAGAACTGGCTACACATGGGGATGATGAGAGGCCATGAGCACCCAGCGGGTGTGCCCATGCTTATTAGGGAGGCCTGTGCTCGTTAGCACTCCACACAGTGGTATTAAAGCAGCCTGTCCCTCAGCATCTCCTGCTGCTCTCCCCAGTGGAGGTATTACTAGAGCTCTGTGGTGTCAGGAGGCATGGCTGGGGAAAGCTGGTGTGCAGACTGGTCCTGTGTGTGGTGAAAAGCCAGGTAAGCAGCAAAGTTTGTCTGTGGGTAAAGGAGAGCGGTGCAGGAGAGGGAGGGCAGCTGGAGTCAGCTCGTGCCCTGTCTTGGCATGTGAAGAGAGAGCAGAACCAAGTGGCGCAGGCTGGGGCTTTCGCATTTGTCTTTGGGCCCTTGAGAGAAAGAAATTGTTCCTCAGGCCCAACCTGGTGCAGCTCAAGGCTATTTCTTCTTGTCCTGTTGTTTCTTCCTTGAGAAAAGAGCCCAACCCTGCTTGGCTCCAACCTCCTGTCAGGGAGTTGTAGGGAGGGAGAAGGAGAAGAGCTTCTGTAAGAAAACCCTCAACACAGCCAGGAAAAGAGTTTTGCACTGCATGTACCACTTTTATTTTCACATATATATATATTACATCATTTAAAAACAGAATATTTGTGAAAGAAATGATTTTTTTTTTTTTTTTTTTGGTAAAAGCAACCCACTGTGTTCCACGCAGCCCCTTTGCCATTTAAAGGTGACCTGCAGACAGAGCTTGTTCCCCATCTCCCTGCTGCTACTGGAACAACCTGTGGCCTTTCTCTCCTCCTCCCTCTGGAAAGAAAAGGCCTTTACCAGTCCCTCCTCTCCAGAGTCAGTGCAAAACGTGTTTTATTGCTCCATCATACACCCCATCCCCTTCCTGCAGTGCTGGGAGAGACTGGGGCTTCCTGGAGGGGTGGTGGAAGGAGCTGTGTGGAACACTGTGCACTTTGATAGTGTAAAAAAACAAAAAAGGTGAGGAAGAATCAGAAATAGGAAGGATAGTGTGGCTTCAAGTATATATGTAAAAAAACCCCATCACACAGAGCTTCACAGAAGGCTGCCACCAGTCCTGGCGATGAAGAGACCAGTTTCTCCAGGGCAGTGCTGGTCCTTGCCAGCCTGAATGCCCCAGCACCTGGGGTTTGGCCAGGGATGGCTCAGGGTTTGGCTTGTGGTGTGAGGAATTGCTGGAAGGGAGAGGTGGATCTGACCAGCTAAGAGGCCAGGCAGATTCCTCCATCCAGAAGGAAGGAGCTGGCAGAAGGTGGGAGTAGAGAATGTTCTCACGCAGGCTCAGTAAACGAGATCCTTCAGACTCTTCCCTCTTTTCCATGCACCCGTTATAACCTTCTGAACAAGATTCTTCTGCCCACCCTCCCGGCCACAGACACTTTTGCTTCAACCAAGGGTTTTGTGCACAGACAACTCCCTGTGCTATGTTCCTGCAGTGTCTCTCCTGGGGTAGCCTCTCGCACAAAGAAATCCCCACCAAATGCACCTTTTCCTTCCTGCACCCCATGATACGTTGGGAGCTGGCAGAGAGAGGGCTGAGGAACCACCGTGCAGAGCTGGTGGCCTCAGCTGCCCTCACTTGCACCCACGTATGGTTCCTCCACCCCTCTTTGCAACTTCTGGGGTGCTCCTCAGCCTTCCCTGGGCACTGCAATGCTGAAGCCACCCCATCTGCTGATCCTGGGGCTAGAGAAGGGAAAGAGCACAAGCTTTTCTTGGATTCCTTGTCCTATTCCCTCTAGGAGCGAGAAGCCCAGGTAGGCTTTAGGCATCAGAGAGCACCAGTCCCTCCTCAGATGCCACCCCAGCCTGGGGCTCTGCTGCTGGAGGAGTGATGTGCTGACCCAGCCACTGGCCACCAAACCCTGCAGTGGTTTAGGTGGCCTTGCTTTGAGTGGGGGTGAGACTTCCAAATGATTCAGTGAGCAGTCCTCTCCTTGTGAACAGCCACCTCCTCACTTTCTGCCTTGGTTTTCTGGTTTCCCACCCGTTTCCCTTGCTCACCGGGGGAAGAAGCCAAAGCTCTGGTCATGCCCCAGTAGCACCACAGTGGGTAGGAAGGTGGCAGCAGGGACAGCCTGCTCCTCAGTGCATCAGCTGGGCTTGCTTTTCTCCAAGGTATGAGATGTGACTGAGCTGGTGGCTAAACAAAGCTTACACAGGTTACAAATATTGTAGCTGATGAGGGCTTTACCCCTGCAGAATAAAGTGGCTGATTCAGCCCAGTAAGGGGAGTTTGAGGTTATGGTACGAAGGTGGTTTAGCTGGAGCTCTTGCTTCTAGAGCAGAGACCTGCTTCCATTTTATTTTTTTGTAGAAATGGCTCCTGGCACTGCCAGTCCCCAGGTAAAAGCCTTCTGTGTCTAGTCGAGGTGGCCTGGGCTATCTTGTCCAGGCCTCCTGCCCAAACTCTGCTGAGCGGGGCTTCGAGGTAGATACCTGCTGCGGCTCTCCAAGAGGGACCCACCAACCCTACAAAGAGCTGCTGAGGAGGACCGAGCCTTCTCACCTCAGCCTGCTCTGATCCCAGCGAGCTGCAGCCTGTTCCTGTCCTCCTTAAATAACTCGGCGCTCTCCCCAGCAGCATTCCAGTACAAACCAGTGACGCCTGCCTTGGCTCTGGGTCAGAGCACGGTGTGCACCCACACCTCTGGCTGATGGATACCGAGGGGGACCTGGAAGGGGCGTTTTCCCCTTCTGTGGGAGCTCAGCCCCTCTCTGGAGCCAGCACCCAGGGGGTTGTGCTTGCAGTGCTGTTGCCATCCAGTGACAGGACACAGTACTACAGACCAGTTGCCCATTCACAGTCCCAGTTCAAGCTTTTTTTTTTTCCACTTGGCCAACCAGCGGCAGGAAGGCTGGGAGAGGTGAGAGCAGAGGGAGAGGATCCATTGCTAGCCTGAGACAATCCTCCCTGCAAATCCCCTGAGAAAATGGATAAAAAACTGGATAAAATGGAAACTTTCCTTCACTACAGCACCTATTTTCAAAGCTCTCTTCTCTGTCCTGCTATCCCAGGCTTTACTGAGGCTTGATCATCTACCATAAAGCTGAAAAATGTTCTCGATTTCAAGCCTGTCGGCCTTATGGCAGAATTTGCTTTGCAAGGTTCTCACCTTCATCCAGAAGGTGAGAAGAAATGACGAGCAACCTGGGTTTTTGTACAAGCTTTAGAGTTCTTGGAGTGTGTCGGTGAAGTAGTGAATAAAAGCTGAGGTCCTGTTTTCCTTGCCAAGGTCCTCTGCGAGAGTTCTGCTGGAGACCCGACCAAAGCAGAGAACTACCCTAGAGGACAGTGACCCCTCAATAATGCAGCTGATGAAGAGAAAAGGAAGGGGAAAGAACAATTAGTAGCTCATTTTCCTCGTGGCAAAAAGGCTCCACCTGGTGGTGTTTTCACCCAGAAAAGAAGGTAAGGAGCAGGGATGGGAAACTGCGGAGGATACTAGTAGTTGGTTAGACTGGATCGCACCAGAGAAGAGCCTGGAGATCTTGAGGACCTCTCAAGACGGGCGAGCAGGTGGCAGGATGGTAAACGAAGTTGTGTGTGGTTAAACACGAAGAAACGTGCTGCAAGGAGGGTGAGGAGCTGGGTGGGCGTTGGGCTGCTCAGGGAGAGTCAGCACAGCCCCAAAACCTGAGCACGGCCAATCCCCCGGAGATTCGTGCTGCTCAGCCCCGGGAAAACAAATAAAGCAACCAAGACGGAGATATATAGAGAAGAGGAATATTACAGCAAATATTTTAATGCTCTCTATCAAGCATGGGCCAGGGTGCCCCACCAGGGGAAGGGAGGCTGCAGAAACAGTCAAAATGCTAAGCGGAGAAAGGCCCTGGTATGGAAATAGGTTGTGATTTGCTGTGCTTATGGCAAAAGAGGCAGGAACATGAGGGATGTAAGTGTTCTAAAATGATGGCTGGTCCTGCTAAGCCTCTGCAGCTGCAAGGAGAAGGGTTGCGAGTGTCCCAGGACGGGTAGGAACAAGGTTAAACTGCAGCAAGGGATAGAAATTGGGAAGGGAAATTGGTGATAGGGGGAGGCAATACTGGAGGGTTTTAAAAGCAGACAGTTGTCTGCCAGGAAGGCCTTGGTCACAGTGGGGCAGACGGGGTCTCTCTGACCCCCTGGGCTCTCGTGGTGGTCACCTCAGCAGGTGACACCAGGCAGGGCTGCAGGTGAGCCCCGTTTGGGGATCCCTGTGCGACAGAGCTGAGTCGAAGCACTGTAAGTTGTGGTCACCCAGCCTGTTTTGTGGTAGCAATCCCAGCAAGTTCCCAGCTCCAGCCGTTGTGGAAAGGCCCCAGAGGGCAGGAGGGCTCAGGCTCTGCAGGGTTATGAGACCACGATTCCTGCTGTCCCAGGCTCCAGCCCAGAATGGCTCTGTCTGCATTAGGAGAGGAGCCCAGACACAGGACCACAGCTCATTTCCTACCTCTGAGGTCCCTCCAACTCCCTCCCCACAGCTGGCTGGCCTGCTCTAGGAGATGGGTGATGCTGGAATAGGGTGAGTTTGGCTCAGACAGGGCCAATCACAGTTTCAAGCCTTAGAGAGTCACCTGGAGTAAAAAGAACGGAGCTAAACCACACGGTCCACGCTGGGACGCTCTCCCTGGTTTGCAGAAGTCAGAAAGATCTGGGATGGGAAAGATCTGGGAGGGATGCTTCCCTCCTTTCCCCCGAAAAATAATGCTCAAGCATTTGTCATGAACGGAATGAGGTGATGTCACTTCCCAAAGATGCTGTGCCCAGAAGAGGCTGGGCTGCTAGAAACCACTGCAGCCACCAGGGCATGCCTGCACCATCCTGCCCTGCTGAGCCCAGAAGGCAAAGAGCTGATGCAGGGATGGGCTGCAACTCCAGTGCCTCCCACCCAGAGCAAGGCAGACCAACTGGCCTTGCTCAGGCTGCTCGTTTGCCAGCATCCAAGGCTACTGGAAGGAAGCCCCCAGCAGAACTGGGGGGAGGGCAGCCAGGCTGCCTACACTGATCATGAGGCACCCCACAGCTTTTTAGTGTTTGGAAACCTGCTGGTGCTTCCTTGGCCTGTTGGCGTGGAGCCTTTGAGCTCACGGAGGGGCTGTGAGGCTGCACCTCAGCACCTGCATCAGCCACGGGAGAGCTGCAGGTCTCCAGAGCCAGGGAAACCTGCCTGCCAGTGCTGCCAGAGGTCACCTTCCATGGCCAGAGGACAGGGAGTCCGCGTGTTTCTTTACAAAGGGAGAGGGATGCTTGTTAAAAGGAAGGAGAAGACTCAAGTACTTGGGCTCAGGAGCAGAGGGAAGGTGAAAGCAAGCCCCACACAGGCTGACGCTTGCCCCTGCGGTGACTTACAGAGCACAACTGCAGCAACCGAGTCTGCAATCCCTCTCCGAATGCAGGCATGGTCTGGACTAGGACCAGTAGCAACTGGGGAGAGAGCTGTGCACCTGCCTCAGGGAGCGGACAAGACCCACACGCTCTCACACACACACACACATTATCACAACACGCTTGTTCCTCCAGACTCTTGGCTCCAGAAGAGCCTGTTCTGCCTCGCTCCGTGTGCCAGGAAGGTCCCAGCGATGCTCTGTCCCCAGCAGCCAAGCGAGGTGTAAAACAGACAACAAAGTTGAACCTCCCCCCCGCCCCCCCCAACACTGCTTCTCTCCATAGCTCCTGGTGGTGTCTGCATAGATGGCAGAGAACCCTGGGCCCTGTGGTGGGAGGGTCACAGGTCCAAGCTGCTCTCTCTCTCTCTCGGAGGTCCCTTGAATCCCTCCCTCTCTTGGGAGACATCAACGCAGAGCAGAGATTTGAGAGAGAGCTTGGCCGGACCCCCCCTCCCCCAGCCTCTGCCCCCACGTCAGTCAGGGCCTGAAGAAGCGTCGTACCACTAAATGCCCCACCATGACCAGGGCCACCACCACCAGCATGTACTTCATGTAAACATTGTCCAGCTCGAGCGCAGCCACCTGACGGGAAACAGAGAATAACCAGAGCACGTTAGAGCCGCTCCTGCTCTGCCTGCACCCGGGGAACCCCACCAGCCTCGGCAGTGCCCAGGCTGCACCTTCTTTCTGGCTGCAGCCCAGCTGCCTCCCCTCGTCCCCGAATCCCCCCGTCCCGTGGGCTCACCCATCCTCCCTGCTGGGCGATCCACTGGGCGATGCGGTTGCGGAGCATGAACTCGGTGACGTAGCGGGCGATGCGGCAGAGGAAACCCGGAATGCCTTGCTGGTAGACGTGGATGGCCATGCGGTAGCCGAAGCCCAGCAGCGCGATCACCCGGCCCCAGTTAATGCCGCTCTCGAACAAGCTGAAAAGATGCCGGGGGATCTGGTTAAAGCCCTGCCGTGGCTGGCTCAGACCTTCCTGCTCTCTGCATCCCAGGCCACAGGCTCTGGAGCGGTGCTGGTTGCAGGGCTGGGGATGCTGTGCTAGTCCTTGAGGTGCATCCCAGCCGCACAGACAACGTGGTCTCAGCCAGGCAGGTTAGGGGTGTCCTTGGGGGATAGGAAACTTCCCAGTCCTGTCTACACAGCTAAAGGCACTGAATTGTGATGGCTGCTGTTGAGCCGTCACCTTCCTGCCTTTCCCTCAGGTCTCCACCCGAGCACAAGGGTGCACCACCTTCCTGGAGGTCCTGTGTGTCCACAGGCATTAAAGAAGGTTAAGCTGGAGCTGCTGGTGGTGACACCATCAGGCTGCAGCAAGCTCAGTCAGGAGCAGGAGCTACCACCCGACTGTCCCCAAGCATCCCTTGATGTGCCGCTGTACCTGGAGGTGAGGAAGTTTAATTACACCTACAGACAGAGCTTGTTCGACCAGGATTTTCCCTTCTTCTGCACAAACCCTTCTAAGACCAAAACTTGGTCTTTCCTTGGACTGCTGACCTGAAGGGAAGGTGTAGACAGGAGGGGGATCGGCTCTTCTCTCAGGCAATTTGTGACAGGAGAAGAGGGCACAGCCTGAAGCTGCACCCGGGGGGGTTCAGGTTGGATGTTGGGAAGCTCTTCCTCACAGAAAGGGGGGTGAAACCCTGGGATGGGCTGCCCAGGGCGGTGGTGGAGTCACCATCCCTGGAGGTGTTTAAGGCCAGACTGGATGCCACACTTAGTGGCAGGGTTTAGCTGAGTGGTGGTGGTAGGGCATAGGCTGGACTTGATCTCAGAGGGCTTTTCCAGCCTTAATTACTCTTGCTGGGCAAAATGCACCTACTCGATGCCTGCAGCTCCTCACCCAGGTGTTGGTTGCCGTGGGCATGTTTGGCATTGGTTTATTTAGACCAGTTTTGGAAGGTGGTTTTCCTGGTTTCCAGCAAGGCAAGCAAGAAGGCAAAAAATAATGAAAAGGAGACTCAGGCCCTGTGTGTCCATCTGGAGCCCTGCTCCTGGGGGTCCCTGTCTGCACAAAGGGAAACTGTCTTCTCTGTAAAGCCTCGGCGTGGAGCTGCCACCGTGCGGGACGCGGAGGGAGAGGGAGGTTAGAGCTCGTGAAGGCACAACAGAGAAACAGGCAGCACGAAGAGAGGGACAGAGGTTAATTTACCTGCTTGCGGTGCGTTAACCGCCTCAGGCTGGTGAAAACAGCGCCGCATGGCTTCCCAAGGACAGGGGAGCAGGAAGAGGACAGAAGAGAAGCAGTTAGACAACAAACACCGAGCAGGGGGTGTGCAGGGACGGGGCTGTGCCAGAGCAACGGGACCTGGCAACCCAGAGACCCCGGCTACTCTCCTGGCTCTGCCAGAGGTCATCTGCGTGACCCTGGGCAAACCATTCAACATGTACAGTGTTGATGGGTGAGGGCTGAACCCCTTGATGGCCACCCCAATCCAAGCCTGTACCTTGGGCTATCAGGGCAATAAGTTGTCCAGGTCTTTGCCTTTGCTCTTCACCCTGTTGCTGTGCTTGAAGTGGGTGGGATGGGCCCGAAGTGAAATGGCTGCAAGTTCTGCAAGCCTGTGGAGCATCCCCCATCCTCAGTTAGTCCCACCATGTTCCATGGGGACCATGCCAAGGGCAGTGAGTTCCTGCCCATCCCCACAACTTGCAGCTGCGTTTGCTTTGTGCCTCACAGCCTGACTCATCGGGACTTCCCAGCTGCCCAGCAAGCAGTGGTGGGACCAGCAGCAGCTTTGCCTTGGTCCAGGGCTGCTCATACCCCGCAAGAGGAGCTGGGACTTTTTGCTTGGCTTCCCAGGCGCGTCCCTCAAACCTTCTGACCCTGGTCAGCTTGTGCAAGGACTGAGACGACTGTCAGGTGAACTGTCCAAACAGTGCACAGGAGGAAGAGCAGACAAGCAGAAAACATAGGAACCGTCACGGTGAGCTCCCTGGGAGCTCAGTCTGGGGATGGTGGGTGAAGCTTGAATGGAAGGGTCTGTGTGTGCTGGGCAGAGCCAGGGAGGCAGCTGCTCTGGGCCCAGGGCAAGGGTTTAACCAGCTGCATTACACCCCATCTGACCTTCCCTTCCCTGGTCTTCTCCAGGAGAAGGTGCCCAGCCCACGCCGAGGGAACTGGTGGCCTTACCTGGAGGCTATTCTGGTGAAGTACTCGTAGGCGTTGTCCTTGGTGGGCTGCAAGGATTTCAGCATGTCGCGAAACTCTGCGTCGTACCGCTCGTTGATGTCGTCCCCGATGATGGCCAGACGCCTTCCCACCTGGCTCCCGGTGCTGCCCAGACAGAACACGGCGTTACAGACACGTCAGTGAGACCGGTCAGCAGGACTGAGGGGTGGGTTTGGGATGGAGCCTGGTTCAGGATGGGGTTGAGGGACACACATGTGGTTGGTGTCAGGGTTTTACCTGCCCAGCTCCTGCTGGATCTCCACGATCTCGGGGTCCATGGGCACTTCCTCGCCTCCCTCCTCTCTCTCCTGCTGGTAGCGGTAGAAGGCATAGCTCCTAAACACCACCTCTGTCTCTTCCACCACTTGATCTTCTGAGAGAGACAAGAGGAAGACAAGTCAAGGGAGAAGCTCCTCTCCTTCTTTCCCAAGCTGGAAAGAGACCATTCCCTCACATTGTGCTGTTTGGATTAACGCTGCCCTTTTGCAGTAAAACAAAGAATCCACCATAAATTAATCCTCAGGAAACTAATTCTGCAGCCAGTCTTTGTCCTTAGGGGCCCAGGCCCACCTTGTGAATCCATGTTTGACCCAAGACAGCTCCAAGACCATCACAACATAAACCAGACGTTCAAGCGCTTGCACTTGGCAGCTCTCCCTTACCTCTCAGTGAGGACATTGGGCAGCACCAACCAGCACAGGAATCTCCCAGCCCAGCCCAAACTGGAGGCAAAGCTCAGGCTAGTGCTGCCCATCAGCCCTAGGCAACCAATCTTGGCTTTGCAGTGTCACCAACCATCGTGTCCTTGCAGGGCACCAGCGATGCCGTGCTGAGCAAAAGCTAAACTGGTCATTTTAGTGTAACTCCTGGTCGCTTCAGTCACAGATCACTGGTCCCACAGCAGCGATGCCCAGGGCAGGGTTTGCAGCTCCTGCTGGCAGGGACAGAAAGGAGAGGAGCTTCTCTGCAGCCCAGAGAGGTGACTCCCTCCGTCCTGCGCTTGAAAGCAGATAACCAGCCAGGCGATAAGCTTGAATGGAATGTCTGCTCCTGCTCCAGCACACCCAGGGCCACCCAAATCCCCTGCTCTGCTGACGAACACCCGGGCAAGGGCTAAGCCCATGGCACGGTGGGCAGGGGTTGAGCCAGGGCTGCCGCGGAGGGGAGCTGGGGCTGGTTGTGGGTGCCGCAGCTTCCTTCCCTTGCCCTCGTAAACAAGCAGGGCTCGGCACCTCAGGTATTCAGGGTTCAGCGGGGGAACGCGCCCGAGCGGTAACGTCACCCGGCCCCGGCAGCGCGCGAAAACCGAGCGGGCTCCGCGCGAGCAGGAAGCGAGGCGGAAACAACCAGCGTCGACGGGCGTCTGCAAATGGCTCAGCTCGAGCCCCACACGCGTGTCCCCTGTCCTCATCAAAGAGTAAGGGTCTGGACGTGGCCAGGGCTTGTCCTCTCCAAGCAGGGAGTCCCCAGCAAGGCGGTTCTGCCCCGTAGGTGCCATGGTGACCGATACCTTATCACGCGCGTTACGTTGCTCTGGGGAAAGTACCCGCTCCGTCACGGGATGGCTTTGATTAGAGCTGGGTTTCGGCTGGCTCGAGAAGCAATCTGGGCTTAGAGCAGTGGTTCCTGAAGAATTGGCAGCTCAGCTAAAGTCACCCCGCAGAGCTCAGGGCATGAAGGTACCGGTAACACAGTTCTGCCCAGTTTCTTTTGCAGGGGATAGAAATGGTGGGGATGGATCAGAGCCCTGAGCCTTTGACAGGGTATTGTCGTTCACGGTGGAGATTGACAGGCATTAAAAGAGGTAAACGAGCTATTGGGGGAACATCAGAAGCACAGGACCCTGCAGATGGGTGGCTTTAAGTGATCGTCCTACCAAGCATCAGGGGTGACACGCAGCACATCAGCACATCGGCACCAGCAACACTGTCTAGCAGCAATGCAGCTCTCTGCAGCCAACCCAGCTAAAATCCTCACCCAGCATCCCAGTATATCCACCTGCCAGACTGCTCATGCCATCCTCTGGCCACTGGAAATTGCATTTCCAATGCAGATACTGGAAGGCTCCTGCCTGAGCGATGATGTCCCAGGGCTGTGAGGGCATGGCCTGGTAGGTGAAGCTGTCCTGGCAACACTGCCGCATAAACCCGTGTCCTAGTCTCCAAAACATGCCCTGCCACTTGTGATCAGCTAAAAAAATGCTGTGACATCTACGTGACTCGCTCGGGGCTCTGGGGAGATGAGCCCAGCCCTGGATGGGGTGCAGGGAGGGGAGAGGAGCTGTCGTGCGGAGACACAGGTTACGCTGAGTTCAGGCTGGGTAAATAAAGGTGACGGGAAATAACAACCCCTGGCTGCTGTGTTTTCAGGGGACTGTTTTTTTGTTTTGCAGGAACAGGTTAATTTGGCTGTAAACAAATCCCACCTTGCCGAGGAGCCAGTGACCGCTCCACCGAGAGCCAGAAAACGAAAGCGACTGACTCACAGTTTCAGTGAGAGGCAGAGTAAACACGTCGCCAGAACAAAAGAGGAAATAAGTGTACCCAAAAAAAAAAATTTCCCTGGTTTTAATTACCCCAGGCACTATTTTTAGTAACGTAAGGACAGGAGAACACGTATCTTTTTTCCCCCAGGTGCTTCCCCCCAGCACCCAGCGGGACCATTGCTGGGTCTCTCCTGCTTGAAGGAAGAGGATCCGAATAAAGATTTGCCTTGTGGACACCCAGTACCAGCAGTGGAGAGGAGGTTGGGGCTCCTCTGGAGTCTTTGGGCTCCACGTGGGATCATCAGGGCTGTGTTCTGGCCTCACAAGCTGCTGTGAAGCCCCACACTGAGGCAGGACCTGCTCTGCTTCTGCCTGACAGAGCGGCAGCCCTGCTGTCCTCGATCCCCAGCTCACTCAGCACCTAGACCAGACCTACCCCAACAACAGCCCCTCTCACCTGGATCCACACCATTGACACCGCTGCCCAGACCCCAGCCAGCCTCAAACATGCCACATCTCTGCAAGATCCTTTAGTTCTTGCTGCTCCCATCTCCCGGAGAGCAGCTGCGCTGCGATAAAAACTGGCAGGTCTCTCCGGAGCTATCCATCAGAGCTCGTTACAACTCGATAACCCTGCTCCTGGCTGTAATGATGACAGCTACAAGCTGGCAGCATCCCCTCCGAGCTCGGGAGATGGGCACTGACTATGCTCAGAGGTGCATCTGTTTGCACGGAGGGAGACATCCAGCCTGGAAACAGCAGCTGGATCCCAGGGGAGAAGCTGCTCCCAGGGCAGAAGCCAACTCCAGGGAACCAAGAATGGTCTCTGGAGATTTCTACCTCGAGGGGAAGCTCAGCTCCACCTCACGGTAGTTGGAATTCAGGTGTGACACTGCATCAAGCCGGTATAATCCTGCACAGCTTGCACCCGAGACAGGGAAATGGAAAAGTGCCTTCCATGGAGGCATCTGCACAGCACAAAGCTTTTACCCTTATTCCTCCTATACAAAAGAGGAGCAATATTCTCCAGCAGTCTCCCTGCAGAGCTACCAGGCAAGCACCCTCGGTTTCAGGATAGAAATTAATTTGTCAATAAGGGAGATTTCTCTGGTCCAGATTCTGGACTGGATTGATGAAATCAGCTTTAATGCTTATGTTCAGTGGTGTCCCTCCAACACACCCAGAGTGGAACTCCAGGCTTGCACCAGGGGCTGGGGCTGCAGCCAGGTTTTGCTGCCCCAACTGAGAAGTGGCAGGTATTTCGTTCATCTCCTGAACTGCAAAGAGAGGCTGGGCCTTGGCAGGAGGCTCGACAGGGTTGCAGGGACATCTCTGCTCTGACAATGCATCTCCTTCTGCCCCATCAAGGTTTTCTACAGATTTTTTGGGGGCATCCTCTGCAGGTCAGAACAACGGAGTCACGAGGTAATTCCAAAGTAAAGTCATTTGCCAGCACAGCCATCAAAAGGATGGCTTTTTTTTTCTGTCCTTTTAAAAATGAAAACCACATATTGGTGGGAGATGCAGTTAAGCGTGAAGTCCAGTGCTCTGTGCCTGTGCTGGAGGCAGGATCTGCCTGGGCACCAGGCGAGAGAAAAAAGCCATGTTTAAATGCTTTTGGTTGCTCTACAGAATGTATGAGAAC
Organism: Todus mexicanus; assembly: GCA_013389965.1. Taxonomy (NCBI): domain Eukaryota; kingdom Metazoa; phylum Chordata; class Aves; order Coraciiformes; family Todidae; genus Todus; species Todus mexicanus. The sequence goes on from WEIS01081784.1 coordinate 16,099, forward strand.
CCGAGCTTGAACAGGCAGCTCACATTTTTCCTCCTCATTTTGCAGGTGTTCTTGGAGATGAAGACACGGAGGCGCTCGGAGGTGCATGACTAACATCCCTAAGCGACTATTTATCAATTCATGACTTGCTTCGCATGCAACGCCGAGGCCGGAGAGAAGATAAACAACCGCGGACCAAACCTCACACCTCTCTAGCTATGTTACGTGAGTATTAAACACACACACACACAGCCAGACGAGAAAGGCCAGGTAACCTGAGGAGGAGAACAGTTGCCAATCTGACACTGCAAACTGTGGGTCAGGGTGGTTGAGCTTGGCAGGCACAACCTCGACACCTTGGACATCCTCGTGGAGACTGGCATCAAAGCTCTCGCCGTCTCCCGGGCAGTCCCTTCCAACCCAACCCATTCTATGATTCCACGATTTAGCGACACATCACCGGGTGCTTTGGGATCCACATCAGCAGTAATTTCAGCATGTGGATTAGCCCCTCTGCAGCTCAGGGGGGCTGAGCTGTGGTTGGCACCGTTACCTTCAAGAGCGAGGATGGCCACGGCTCATCCCATGGATATGAGACTTGATGCAATTTACCCAAATGATTCCCGGGAGGCTCTGCCACCCCCAGGTGAGGACTGAAGGAGGGCAGGGCAAGGTTAATTTTCTGAAGGATGAGTCCTGGGCTTATAATGATTTTTTATTTCCTGAGTTCAGTTGGTGCTGGGCCTCCCGCCCCTCTTTCTGCAATGTTCTCTTCCCTTTCACTATTCAAGAGCTAAGCTGCTCCTCCTCTTCATCACACACTGCCAGGAGCCTGAAGCTCCTGCCTTAGTCTACAATGCCCTAAAACCAGCAGAAGTGCAAATTGCCACCCAGCCTAGACAGGAACAGCAGCATCTTTGCCCACGCCCGAAGGAATGGTTGGTGGAACAAGGGCTCGGAACGACGCTCAAGCAAATCCTTGAGCAGCAGATAAATCTCTTTGCTCCCTACGGCATCCAAAGATAAACAAACAGAGCAAGTGAACCTGAAATGAAAGCCGGGCTCAATACATGTTGACAAAATCCTTCTTCCACAGCACGTGTTGGTGGAAGCCGCCCATTTCTGCTTCTGCTGGAGTCCAGGAGGTTTCCCCTAAGAGGCGTGGAGAGATCCCACCTCCAAATTCCAGTTGAACCCCCACCCCCTGAGTTTTGGGAAGCAGAGGGATGCCAGTATTGCCAGTAAGTGTTTGCAAGTGTACAGGAAGCGTGACGGTAAAACAGTGTGGTTAGAGCTCGGGGCCTGATCCTCTCACGGGTTTTCAGATCGGCATCTCATTGGCCTCAACAGGAAATCAGCATACGTAAACAACTGCGCTCATTTATTTATTTTCAGACCTCCTAGACTTTGGCAAGGGAAGGAACGGGGTATTTTTCGAATCCCGAGGTGTTCACAGGGGATCTAGCGCAAACGGTGCTCCGAGATGGAGAGGAATCCGGGCACGACCAGAGTATAAATACCATTATCAGGACAATAAAGGAGCTCAGAGCTGGACTGGAGCTCAAGCACATAAACAGTTTGGTACAGCTCCTATCTGCATTATTGACAGAGCTGCGGTGACTCAGCCTAATTTACAAGTCCACCTGCAGAACAGGTTAAGAAGCCCGCTGTGTTTAACAGCTTTCCGTGTAGCGGCATTTTATCGTTTTGGGATGAAACGGGAGCTGAGGGTTTTTTTCCCCGGGTTCCTTTCGGCCCCGTTCCCAGTTTCACCCATTGTGCAATTCCACACAGGCTGCGGGGCTCGGCGCACGCGAGAAATGGACTGAACCGCTCCTGAGTGTTGGTGAGCTGCACCTTTTCACCGCTGCTCTGTCGGGGCTCACCAGAGAGCCCAATTCATCCAGCCACCGATGCAGCAAGACCGAAACCAACTGCCTGAGGCTGGGCACTGCTCGACATGGCACGTTTTCCTCTGAGCTTTAAACATCGAGAGCCTTTCGCTCTTTTGTGCTAAGGGAAGAGAAAGCAAATGGCATCGAGCACCAGTGGTATGTCCTGCAGCCAGCCGAGGGGATCTCCCCATGCCCCAACCCCTGTGCCCCGTTGACCCTGCTGTGCCAGCACTGAGCTGCCAGTGAGCCCCAGTCCGGCAGCTCCCTGCACACTATTTTAGAATCATAGAATAATTAAGGCTAGAAAAGACGTCGGAGATCATCGAGTCCAGCCTAGGACCTACCACCACCACTCAGCTAAACCCTGCCACTAAGTGGGGCATCCAGTCTGTCCTTAAACACCTCCAGGGACGGTGACTCCACCACCTCCCTGGGCAGCCCAGCCCAGGGTTTTATCCTGCTTTCTGTGAGGAAGAGCTTCCGAATGTCCAACCTAAACCTCCCCTGGTGCAGCTTCAGGCTGCTCTCTGTGCTTTTCAAGCCCTCCTTGCTGCCCACCACGCTAAGCCCATGCCAAGCGTTGCCCCAAAAGCCTCGAGGACATGCTCTCCCAGTTCAACTCAGCGTAGCTTTATGGGGCTGCTTTGTTATCCCACTCTTGCAAAAGTCCCTGGAGGTATGAAAAAAATCCCCGTATTTTCAAATCAACACAGCAAACAAAAAGGAAAAAGGGGTTTGGAAAAGCTTCCTCCCCTGAAGATCACAGCAACCTTGTTACCTGGGTTGAGCTCTCGTGACAGCCTGCGCCTGTTGCTTCCCCGGCGTCCGTGGGCCCTCGGTGGGTCACCGTCGTTCCCTGAGGCCATTGCAGAGAGATGCTTGGGAGCTTAAGTTCACCTGGAATGAGGACAGATGGTGAGTGACCCAGGTTATGAGCAGCCAGCCTGGACCCTCCCAGCCCCTTGTTCCCTCACCCACCTCCCAGGCCAGCCTTAGGAAGCCTCCTTGGCTAAGCCGAGTGCTCAGAGGAGCGATGCCAGCTGCTTTTATCTCTGCCAGCGACCTGGCTCCTCGCTCCAGCACCAGCTCTCCTTGATTCCCGGGCACACCAAGCCCCTGCGGCTGGATTTCTCCTCTTTCCGAGCTGTTCCCATTGCTAACGTGTTTGCAGATCACCGTGCCAGAAGAGGAAAGTCACCCAACTCCCTACCCCACTTCACCATCTCCCACCCTTCACTGGAAACCTGCCAGTTATACTCTGACCTACTCAGCCATGGGCTGCACCAGCTCTTGCTCAGCCCAAACGGCGGCATCTGCAGTGGCTTCACACTGGGATGGAAGCAAAAATCACAGCACAAGTCAAGGGCTCCAGGACTCCTTGGCTGCACCCGGAGAACGTGTCTGGGAGCTGAGCCGTGGGGTTCTGCTGCTGCCCCAAATGCTGCGACCCCAACCTTGGATCAGAGCACGGCAAGAGCAAACCAAACCATGACCGCACCGAGCTGCCGCGGCTCCCACACTGCTGGATTCCTCCTGGCAAGCACCTCCGACTTGTCTTAGAATCACAGAATAATTAAGGCTGGAAAAGACCTCTTAGATCATCGAGTCCAGCCTATGACCTACCACCACCACTCCACAACTCCAAGTTTCTTCGACAACTTCTACAAGAGCTCTCTGTTTTCCTAAATGCAGAGGCTCCAAATCTGCCTCCCATTCTTTCTGTTTCTTATTCTCGGAACGAGAAAAATCCCACGAGAATCAAATGCACGGCTCGTGTCACCCCTGAACTTCACAGGTACGCTAAGCCCAGGGCTGTGGTTTAGGGCTCGTGGCAGCTTCTCTACCCTTCTGCTCAGCACAGTGACCTCACCCTCAGGTTTTTGCAGAGAAGGAAGCGAGGCCACACGGTTCCCGTCACAGTTCGAGATCAGCCCAGCTCCCTGCCTGCAGCTGGCATGCCAGTACATGTCCCCAGGCTGGACTTGCACAGAGCTAAACTAATGGGGTTCCTCATCTGCACCAGGTCTCGATTCCTGAAGACACATCAACACCCAGAAGTTTAAACTGTATTCTAGGCAACAGTGAAAAAAAGAGCTCTGGATACAGATAAAGGCTGAGAGGGGATCTTATCAAGGTCTATAAATATCCGAGGGGTGGGTGTCAGGAGGAGGGGGCCAGGCTCTTTGCTGTGGTGTCCAGCAATAGGACAAGGAATAATGGGTGTGAACTTGAACATAGGAAGTTCCACCTCAACATGAGGAGGAACTTCTTCACTGTGAGAGTGACAGAGCCTGGCCCAGGCTGCCCAGGGGGGTTGTGGAGTCTCCTCTGGAGACTTTCCAGACCCACCTGGACGTGTTCCTGTGTGACCTGCCCTGAGTGATCCTGCCCTGGCAGGGGGGTTGGACTTGGTGATCTCTAGAGGTCCCATCCAATCCCTAACATTCTATGATTCTAAAGAGCTATCTATTTCAAGTGCAACACATGGTCTAAGTTGGTAACCTCACACTGAGGATTATTCAGAAGTGAAAAAGGAAATGGAGACCCTAAGCAGTCTGTGAGGTGCAGCCTCCAGACAAGGCGAGGATGGGGGCTGGAAATGCAAAGCAGATCAGCCAGGCTTTGAAAGCCATGGTGGATTTGCATAGCTGTGCTCAGGGAGCCTCGGCTGTGCTGACACACAGATGGAGATGCTGTTTTTTCCTATGTGCCTCCGAGGACAGGATTTCCCTTTTCCTCCCCAACCTCAAACATCTCCATCCAAGGAAAAGCTGAAAACGCGACGAGGATCAGCAGCTGGAGCAAGGGTAAAGCTGGGAAGAGGAGAGCTGGCTCCTACCAGCCCAGATCAGCAGAGACCCAGGCTCCAGAGCTGCTCCTCTCCTCGCTCTTCTCTGGGACACGGTGGATTCAGTTGAGGGAGTGCTTGGACCAGACGCTCATGCCCCCAGCTCCTCACCCACAGAGGAAACCCTCCCGTGTTTCCTCCGTTGCCACCCCCAGGTGCTCCTCAGGAGCTTGGCAAGGCTGGAGCTGCAGCCCATCGTGGTAGGAAAGTGTCGGTGCCTTTCCTGGGGAAACAAGACCAGACTCAGAGCAGCTCTCTGGAGTTCACGGGTGAGCGAAGCAGTGTAGGAATTTCCACTGTTCTCTGCGCTGCCACAACCTGAGGATGTGCTGAAGAGCTGAAGAGCTCACCTGCCCCTGGAGCTCCTCCAGTTGTGTCTCTAGGCGCAGTCACCCGTGTTTCACATCACCCCACTGCCTCTCCAGACCTCAGCCACAAAACCCAGGGAATTTCCAACGCAGACCTGCCCGCTCAGTAGGAAGGGTGGCTGGTGAGCACAGGAACCCGGTGCCCAAGTAGCAGCTGACTCATGTGATTATTCACGTTTGCCGTCTGGCAAACCCTGAGAAGCGTCAGGCTGCGACCGGCCCTACCTTCGGAGGAACTTTCATTTTCAGTTTCCTTCTCAATCTAGTTTCTTGCAGCGCTTTCTTCTCTTGCAACACAGGACGCCGCAGCCTTTTTTGCACACAAGCACATCTGCGACCGGCAGTTACGTCCCCGGCGGCGCGCTGCCGGTCCCTGACCCGCTGCCCGGGGAGCACCCGAAACTCCCACTCCTGCAAACCAAGGGAACGCCCAAGATTGTTCACTGCCACTCTCTGCAGCAGGTCCAAGCACCTTGGACCACCCTGTCCAGTATCAAGAGAGCTGCTGGCCACATTCGTCCGGCTTCCCAGCCCAATGACCATTTAATTTGCCCCGTTCTCCCTTTGTTTGTGCTGGAAGAGGGCAGGCAAGGAGGGTACAAGACCCACACGCTCCCAGACAGCCCAAAGCTACAGAAAATGAAGGCTCTCCAAGATCTGAGACAAGGCTGAAGAGAGGCTTTAGAGGAAGCTGCAGGTTTACTGGAAGCAGTGTCTAATTCTCAGCAGCTGCTAAAAGATTCAGCTCCACCCTGACTTTCTGCTCCCGTAGGAGGCCACAGAGGGTTAACAGCAGCAGACAGCACCTAGGATGTGGATTCAGCAACACCTCCAAGATGCCATAGGAGGCTTATCTTTATTAACGAGCACATGCCATGCAAAGAATCAACCTTCCCGGAACATGCCAGCCTTCCCTAATAAAATAAATTAAAAAAGACCTTTGCCTCAACTGTTTCTCAGCTCACCCCTGTCCCTTTTCCCTGAAGGTCTCAGATCCATTTCCTGGGTGCCCTCATGACACACTCATCGCTTCTCCCAACTTTTCCTCCAGAGGAAAGCTCCTGGGCACGGGGAAGATGGTGGGACTGACTCAGAGAGGCAGATGGATAAGGGCAGAGGATCTGCAGGAGCAGCCTTAATCCCTCTGAACAAGCCTGGCCACGGGGCTCTGAAGTCATCCCCCGACATGTTATGGAGATCCTGTTCCAGGAAATGTGCGGAGCATCCTCTGGGATGAGCGTTTCAGGGCCTCGTGCACGGTGGGGGTGGCCAAAGCAGGGCAGCAAACCCTCTCCAGGACACACATCCCGCGTTACTCCTGTGCCCTGCTGCCACCCCTACAAAGCACAGGATCAGCCCTGCTCCTCCCAGCCTGGCTGAGGAGAGCAAACGGGCGAGTTTGCCCAGTTTGGGGCTTACCCACCCAGCATGGCACCAGCATCTAGGAGCCCCTGGTTGTAGATCCCTCCACAACTCCCCGTGCCCACATCCCGAGGGTCCTCGGTGCTGCTGGGCGAGAAGCCACGCGGGGAACCCGGTGAGGCCACACGTGCCATGGCTGAGGTCAGAGCCCCGAACGAGGCGAGACGGGTGTCACCCCTGTCCTCGGCGTGCCACAACTCTTCCTAGCGACAGCTCCGATGACCTTGAAGCCTATGTGCAGACCATCCTGAACCTCTCGCCCCCCTTCTCCGAGCGCTGGCCCGGGGATGTTGGGAGGGGCTGTCACCACCTTGGCCTTGCAAAGGTGGAAAAAAACCCCTCACCTGGAGAAAATATAATTAAAAGAGGCAAGATTCCCTCTTCGGGGCCACGACCAGCTGGGAGAGAGACCTTCCAGCCCTGCCTGAGCCACAGCGCTGCTTGCTGAGGGACCCCTGGAGGCTTTCACCTTGTCCGGCGAGAGGTGCAGGATGAGGCCCTGGGGCTCTACCCACCCCTCCTGCCTTGCCAAGCTCCCCCTGGAGCCTCCTTGGTGCATCCGACCTTCCCCGGAGCCCTCCCGGTACATCCCAACCTCCCTCCCCGGGGCTCCCGGCGCATCCCTCCCGGGGTGGGGTGGGGGTAAAGATAACCCAGCCCAGGGTAAGCTGAGGGTTAGGGGGCTGATATTTGTGTGTGCTTCCCCTCGTTACTCACCGGGGAGCAGGCGGCTCGGGGGGTTAGGGCATCCCGGGCAGGAGCTGCTCCATCCCCGCCGCCTCCCTTGCTGCTCCTCCCCGCAGCTCAGCGGGGGAAGGAAACGAAGCAGGGCCGGGGAGGAGGAGGGAAAAGAAGAAGAAGAGAGAGGAGGAAAAAAAAAAAAACCACCAACCAACCAACCAGTAGTAACCCAAGGCCAGACCATAGATGTAAACGCGGAGCCGGGCAGGGCTCAGCTCCCTCTAGAGGCTCCTTCCCCGGCAGGAGCGTGGGAAAAGCGGCTCCGAGCAGCGCCCAGGGGCCGGGGGTGGAGGGGAAAGGGAAGGGGAAGGGGGGAACTGGGATCCTTGAGGGGCTCCAGGGGTTGGGGAGAGGCTGAGGCATCGCCTGGCTCTGCTTTGGTTGGGAGATGCTGAGGGAGCTGGGGTTGTTCAGCCTGGAGAAGAGGAGACTCAGGGGGGACCTTCTCACTCTCTACAACTCCCTGAAGGGAAGGGGTAGCCAGGAGGGGGATGGGCTCTTCTCTCAGGACGNGAGAGTTGGGGTTGTTCACTCTGGAGAAGAGAAGGCTCTGAGGAGACCTTCTTGTGGCCTTGCAGGATCTTCAGGGGGCTACAAGTAAGCCGGGGAGGGACTTTGCAGGATGTCGGGTAGTGGCAGGACTGGGGGAAATGGAGCAAAACTAGAGCTGGGGAGATTCGGATTAGACGTTAGGAAGAAGTTCTTGCCCATGAGGGTGGTGAGACCCTGGCCCAGGTTGCCCAGGGAGGTGGTAGAAGCCCCATCCCTGGAAGCCTTTAAGGCCAGGCTGGACGGGGCTCTGAACAACCTGCTCTAGTGGGAGGTGTCCCTGCCCATGGCAGGGAGGTTGGAACTGGATGGGCTTTGAGGTCCCTTCCAACCCTGACAATTCTATGATTCTATGATTCTAAGCTGCCCTGGCTGCTTCTCCTCCCCTTGCTCCTTGGGAGACTGCCAGGGATTCACTGTCACTGCTGAAAAATGCCAGAGAGGCAGAGGTTTGGGGCCAGGAGAAAAGCCTCCCTGCTAATTATCAAATTACCTGTCTCTCCAGTGGCAGGAGCGCTGCTTGTGCCTGGGATGATGCTCTGTGGGATGCTCCTGACCTCGGAGCCGAACAGAAAGAGTTTTGAGTTCTTCACTTACTCAGCTGAGTTTTGCTAAAGAAAATGGGTCCCTGGCTGCAGAAGGTCCTGCTCTGGCTTTGCAGATGCCCTCTCCCCTTGGAGGTGGGGGCTGCTGGGGATACAACCTTGGCCTCAGACCTTTGTGAGGGTGGTAGCTGATGGACACTGGTGAAAAGCAGGTTGTGGAGGGCGAAGGAAAGGATGTCTGCAGTGACTGTGGCACCAGGGGCCAGGAGAGATGTGTCCTGGCCAGAGCTAACTTTCAGGAACTAATCATTGAGCAGAGGAAGGTGAGGAATTGGCTAATGTGGGCTGTCCCCATCAGCCTGGTAGCAAGAGCTCTGCCTTCCTCCCAGTTCATAATCCCGGGATGGTTCAAGGTCCCACCATCAACCGTAATCCTGCGCTGAGCCTCGGGGTGAGTTTTAGTGGTGAATGTTGCACTGGTGGCTGTTTGGGGCTGAATGTTCTTGCCTCTGGGTTCTCCCAGTGCCTCTGCTGGGCTGTGCTGGTGGCAGCTGCTCTTGTGCACGGCTGGTGTGATGGGTGGCCAGGTTTTAGGCTGAATCCTGGCACAGCTGGATGTGCCGAGTGCCACGGGATGAATCCTGCACTTCTCTCCACCGCATTACATCAATCTGGGCTGTTCCTGAGTCTCACCACCCTGCCAGATTTAGCCTCCTTTAGGATTACCTCATGAGGCGGCAGCGCTGGGGAGAACTTTCACAAGAGCAAACAGCATCCAAAAACCTTCCTTCCTTTGTGCAAACCGCTTCTCTTCCACCTCAGCTGCGTTGCACAACCTCTCTGAGGCACGGCTGGAGAAAACCGGCGGCCACGGTGGTACTGGGTGAACATCAGGTGTACGAGGGGGGAGATGCCAGGGATAAAGGGAAATCGGCTTGAAAGCACCAGCTCTGAGATGGGAATGGCCAATATGGACATCAAGAGATGCTGGAGCAAGGAAGTATTTAAGAGATCGCTTGATGAGAGGTCTAAATCCTGCGTGTGGCTTTGGTGCAGAGACAGCTTGCCTTATTATTGCAGTTTAAGATGTTGTGGCAATCGGGAAGAAATTCCGAGCCGGCTCTTCCACACTGGCCTTGCGATTGCTGATGCTGCTGTGAAATGTTCCCCGCTTCCACCAGCAGCCCCTTTGGCTGGTGTAAAAAGAGAGAGATCTTAGCTGGTGTAAATAAGAGATCCATGAACCCTTCGCTGTCAGGATTTGTGTGACGGTTTCGGATGTGGGTTCACCCTCTGGTTGCTGTAGGCTATTCTGTGCTGCTGCTAGAAAAGGGGCTGCACTCGACTGTGCCTCCCCAGCCCTCTGTGCCAGCACGAGCAAGGGGCTGACATGAAAACAGATTCACAGAATGTCAGGGATTGGAAGGGACCTCGAAAGCTCCTCCAGTCCAATCCCCCCATTGCCGCAGCAGGATCACCCAGACCAAGTCCCACAGGAACTCGTCCAGGCGGCTTTGAAACGTCTCCAGAGAAGGAGACTCCACAACCCCCCTGGCAGCCTGGGCCAGGCTCTGGCACCCTCACTGCAAAGAAGGTCTTCCTAATATTCAAGTGGAAAACACCCCTTTAGCAGTGAGGAAGGCTGCGATCTGTGCTTCGCAGGAGCTGTGTCCCGTGTTGGCCACCCGAGTCCAGCGATGGCAGAGGAAAGGAAACAGGAGGGCACAGCTGGAGAGTAGGAGAATCTCGGTTTCAACCAGTCATGATGACATGGTGGTTTTAGAAGAGATTTCTTTGAGGAAAAAACCCCTTCTGGCAGCCAGCAGCTTGCGGGTGAGCTGAGCCAAGAATGAGCAGACACCAGCAGAGCCAGCCAGAAGAAACTCCTTAGCGTAGAAGCGAAGCTGAGCTTCCAGAAGCGTGCCCCTGTGAGGGACACGTTCCATCAGCGAGAGCAGCTCGACGCCAGCGGTGCTGCAGCTACGGCACCGCTCTGGTTGTCGAGCTCAGCAACGTTGCAGGGAAAATCATACCCACAGGGGATGAGATTGTGATGCCAGGAAAATGCCCATTGGAAATGTTCCTGAGCTTGCAGGGACATGGGAGCCCAGAGCAGAGGAACAAGAGCTGGGGGCTGTTGGGGGCTGCAGCATCCCAGGGGAACTGATGGGCCAGCAGATCCGGAACTGGGAGCCCTGGGAGGGTGCTGAGGGGGAGAGCTCAGAGCTACTGCCTGGGGAGCTGGAGGAACTCAGCATCGCCGGCTCCTTGGGCAGCAGCAGGAGCAGAAGTTGCCTGATGTTGAGCACCGGTGACACGAAGCTGGCTGTGGTTGGTGATGTGTGGACAGTCCTGCTGGCAGCGGGGTGGCCAGCAAGGAAGGCACCACCACACCAGAAGCTTTCGCTGACAAAGCTCTGGAGATGTGAGCGTTGGGGTAGGAGGTGACATGGGGCCAAAAGCCCAGCTTGCTTCAGTGTCCCTATTGAGGGAGCACGTCCCCATAGACGCTGATGCCCTAGAGGGGTGGGGAGAAGGCTGCTTGGCTGTGCCAGCCTTGTCAGATGCAGAGCAGCCACCGTTTTGCAGAAGGCTGCTCATTTGGACTTTATGAAGAGCTGCTCATTTGGATTTTGGAAAATCGTAGAATCATAGAAAAAAACCCAAAACCAAACCAAAGCCGGTTTTCCCCCTACTTCCTTAAAACTTTGAGATGAGCCCAGTGTTTCCAGTAAGGCTGCAGCTGGCTGGGTCTTCATCTGAGATGAAGGTCAGGTCAGGGATGCTGGTGACTTCCCCAAGTATCTCCAAGATAGCGTGAGCAAGCCCAGAGGAGGCCAGGGATGGTGCAGGATGCGTGTCACCAACCAAGCAACACAAAAAGGGCAGGTTTGCAGCAGAGCCAGAGACCTGCAGAAGCTCCAGCTGCTCAGTCACGGCTCTGAGAGGACCTGAAAAAGCTGCAGGACCTGGTAGAGCTGCAGGAAGTCGCTGGGGTTGAGGAGGGGTTGGTGGTTTAATAAAGCTGCTCTGCTGGGGCGTGGGTGTGGGGTAAGAATGGGGCAGAGCAGAGGCACAAGGCAAATTAGCCCCCTCTCTGCCAAATGGTGCAGAGAGTTAAATCAGCTCTTTGAGAAATGGTCAATATTTTGGTGCAGGCAGCAAAGAGGGGACTCCAGGGCAGTTTTTTAACAGGGGAGCTGCCTGGAGCTGTTTAAAAAGTTGGGTTTTCAATAGATTTCCTTTCTTGAGGGCACAACGACCCTGTGGATCCTGCCACCACCTGGGAAAATACAAGAGACAAGAGCCAAGTGAAGCATCTGGGCCTGGAGACCAGATGTCTGATGGGTTTTGTTGCTCCTTGGGTGATCCTGGGCCAACTTTTCCTCCTGCTTGCCTCAGTTTCCCATCTGTGGCGGAGACACGGAAGCACTTGGAGATCACTGGATGAGATTGGTATGCCAGGGGTTGGAGCAAGGGGGAAGAAGAGGTTTTTTCAGGATCAGCTACAGGAATTCACATTCCATCAGAATCGAGCTGTTGTACAGAGTCATGTTGTCACCTCTGACATCACCTTCGTCTTTTTTTTTTCCCCATCCTTTCTGCTGCAGCCTCATACCCTGGGAAGCTTGATGGAGCTGGAAAGCAAAGAGGAGCCTACAACACCATAACAGCCTCTCCTGCCTGCAGACCCCTCTGATCGGGTCCTGGGTGAGAGGGGAGCTCCTCCACTCTCTCCTGCCAAGGATGGGAGCAGAACCCACCCGTTGTCCCTCTCCCAAGCCTTCAGCAGAGCGGTGGGAACCTGCTGGGGAGAGAAGTGTCCTCAGAGCACCAGGTGGCAGTCTCTGACTTCCAACCGAGCTGAGCCCAGCCGGGCTAACCCAGCTGGGTGACACAGACACCCGTGGGTGTCTGCGAGGCCACCCTGGCTCCCTGCTCTGGGCTGTGGGGCATGAGGAACAGCAGGGCCAGGAGAAGGGGGCATGTCAAGGGACCATCTCTGCACGGGCCCACGAGGTTTTCCATCAACCTCCAGGTTTCGTAGACTCATAGGATCAGAGAATACCAGGTTGGAAAGGACCTCAAGGGGCATCTGGTCCAACCTTTCCTGGGAAAAGCACAACAAGATGGCTCAGCACCCTGTCCAGCTGAACCTGGGCCAGGTTTGGTGACCCCCCCACGCAGTGTTGAGGGTGTTAGGGGTGGGCAGGCTCGCCTCCTGCAAACCCTTGGTGAACCCAGGCCTCCAGGCCCTGCTGCCGGAGCATGGGTGGCCGTGGGTTGCGCAGTCTGGTCACGATTCCCGGCTGCGGTGCCGGCAGCACGCACACATCACCCATGGCTCGGTCCAGCTCGCCACAGCGTTGCTTAACTTCTCTGGAGGATGTGACTAAGGGAAAGCTGCTCTCTGCTCCTCTCGCTGGGCCGCCCACTGCTGATAATGAGAAGAGAGAGGGGTTTCCGTGACCGTGTGTATCTATCGAATGGCTGATAGATCTCGGCAGGGGCTGAGCAGCATCGTGTGAGCTCACAGCAACCAGCGAGAGGGCAGGGAAGGGACTCCCAGACCTGAATCCTGAAGCACGGGGCTCCTGCGAGCACCCTGAGAAGACTCTCAGCTCTTTGATGTGTCAGCCCAGAGAGTGCTGAAGCTTGGCAGCAGGAGGAAACACGGGGAGCTTCCAAGTGCAGCTATACGAAGGACAATCCATGCATTGGTCATCATCCCTCGCCGGTGTGAGTTGAGGGCAGCCCAACACCAGCACGCTCCTCCCGAAGGCAGGGACAACCCAGGAGAAAGGAAAAAGCGACTTCCTTTACTCCATGAACAGGAAGAGCACGTCTGGGAGGTGGGGAAGGAGGTGCTGAGGGGGTTGCCCACCAGGCATGTGTTCTTGGGGGGCACTTCACAGCATCCCACCTTCTCCTTCGTGCCAAGACCAGATGTCTTGTCTCGTCTTCGGCAGCTGCAACGGTGGGGGTGGGAAACTCCCAAATACTGGTGGAAAATGGAACCTGGAGGTGGTTTCTTTGTCTCAGGCTGTGCGGGGCTGGAGTTTTACCTGGTTGTTTGCTTGGTTAATTATTTTTTTCCTCTGTACTCATCTCTCCGCAGCCACCTCGCTCTGCAGTGCATGGGCAGGTACAGCCACCTCGCTCTGCAGTGCGTGGGCAGGTACAGCCCTCGAGAAAGCACCCAGAGTTTCACGGGGCTGCTTCTCTGTCTGAACCCACCTGCTATGAGCTCCAGGGTACGGGGCTGATCCTCAGACCTCACGCAGTAGCTCCTTTCAGCCCCGGAGGGGGTGGCTGCAAACAGCTGCCGATTCATAAGCTTGGTCTTCACAGGCAGATAAAGGCAGGGCTGCGCCTGGCACGGCTCCCGGAGCTGCAGTCGGTGGGGAATTGTTGGTGTGCAGCTTCTCCGAGGCAGCAGACGGGGCTGGAGGCCAGAGGGGTGCAAGCAGCTGGACGTCAGGGCGGATTGGATCAACCTTGCTTCATGCTAATGGTTGCAGGGTGGTGGAATGAATCCAGCTCTTCAAGCGAGAGATGCTGGAAGTGCCCAGAGCCTTGCACCCCGGGGTCTTGTGCTGCCCAGCGGCTGCAGATGAGCCCATTTTGGGGTACAGCGCAGCACTGGGAGCACTGGGAGCAGTGGGAGCGGGCAGCAGGGCTGGTGGGAGGCAGTGCTGCTCAGCTTTGGTCCCTCAGGTGCATCCTTTCCATCCCTAGATCCAGCTCGTAGGAGAGACACTTCAAGGCATGGTCTAGT
>WEIS01081785.1:0-17504 GCA_013389965.1 Todus mexicanus
TCTCCCCAGCTCTAGTAATGGCCGATGTCTGATTCTGAGCTCCTACAGGAAGGCAGTAATTCAGATAATTCAAGGCCTAGCCCTGTGGAGTGCTTTAGAGTGAAGGCCCCTGCTCAGCACCACAGACTGAGGAGATCCAGGGAATTCAGGAAGGGGTTTGCTCAGCACCAAGGATGTAACTGCTCTCCTGCATCAAACAAGTTCCTCTACGGTTCATCATTGCCAATGAGACAAAGAAGAAGCCCTAGCAGCACTGTGGCCATGCAAAGTGCTACAAACCCTCAGTCACCAAGCAAAATAAAGAGACAGAGAATTTCCAAGCCTCAGGCAGGACCCATCTTCCCCAGCCAGCTGGGCAGTGGAGGGGCTCTGCACTTCAGACGGAGCACCAAGCTCGTTTCCCGGTAATAGCCCCATAATTTAGACATCATGCCCAGGCCAATGAGGGCTCAGCAGCCACAATCACCGCCTTTTTAGCCATCCAACCTAGCACTGAAAGCCTTCTGCAATCCCCTTTTCCTACCACATTATCTTTAATCACAGGCATAATAGAGATTCAATTTGAGCCCTCAGCTGCATTTTCTCCCTTATTATTCATAGTGCTGCGTTTTCCTCAGCAATAAACAATTTTCCCCCATTCCAATTTGCATTGATCCGCCTCAAAGTTCAAAGAGGGTCTTTTAAGGTTTTTACAGCCCTGTGTGGAAGCTCCTGGCCAGTAATGAAGGTAGAAACTCAGGGCTTTTACCCAGAAAATTGAATTGCACAAAGCAACTGCCAGTAGAGCACCCGCCTCCTTTGTTCTCATTCAGACAACATCCCTGGAAATTTGACAGTTATTTGCAGCCACATGCCAACATTGTTTTCATTCAAGAGGCCAAGTCCCACCACCAAGGGCTGCTCCAGCATGTGCTGTTGAGTCTTACGCTCTCTCAGAGCAGACCGTCCACCAAAATGCCTTGTTACCTGAGGTTCTGTGCCTCACCTCTTTCCTCTGGTACCTCCTCCAGCCCGTTCTAAACAAGCAACCTCTTGAAGCAGTATCAGTCGTCTCAACTGTTTAAAAAGAAAGTTGCCAAAACATTAAATGAACCCAAGTTGTGTAAATACACAGCGTCCCCTTAATTGACTCTTTAAATGCACCTCTGCCAATGCAGGCACCCCAGCGATGGAGCAGCTTGCGAGACTGAAAGGTCTGATCTCCCCTAGAGGCATCTGGGCTAACATTTCATAAATTACAATCATGTTTTCCCTTTCTGTTAATATTTTCATTCCAAAGGTCATTTGCCACACACACACACACACAACAGGATAAGGTAATGGAAGCTGCTTGACTCCCAGACTTGGGAATCACAGTCACTCTATTAGTGATGCAAATCTACCGTCTGACTACCACGATGGATCTATGTACAGTCGGTTCACTCACCTAGCAAAAGCTCCATTCTTTCCATCCGCTTGTGTATGAATATCCAGGCCATGGGAGCAGACATGAGCTGCTTCTCTGCTTGTCTATTTGGCTACTGAAGATACTAGATTATCTTTTCTGAAGCTGGGTGCTCAAGTTGGGCACCCCCATCCTACACTAAGGCAACCACCTTTCAGACACCAGCCTTGGACAAGGAGCAGCTCAGCCAGTCCTGCTCAGGAGGGTCACGCAGCTGATCTCTTCTCTTCCCTGGGGAGAAGAAAAGACCAGGCTACCCGGCAGCCATGGGGCAGTACCAAAAGAGGGACCTCAAAGGCAACCAGGGTACTGAGCTTGCTCTATTGCCCCAGTCTGGTGTCTTGGACAAGGGATGCTCCATCCCACCAAACCAGTTGTTGCCTGAGCAGCATTTGGGTGAAGAGAATGTTGTTTGTTCACGTAGATCTGAGAGCCTTCAATGGATGGTTAATTCTCTTTCTGAAATTATCTAAGGAGCATAACATTTTCTCTTACTATTATCACATTAGCCTGAGAAGGCTTGCGCGCCCCATCCTCGAGGGTGTCCGAAGCTTAATATTAATTAAATAGCAGATTTAAGGTTATTTCTCATAATCACAGCTGGGATCTGAATTATTGCTTGATGATATTCCACTTTGGCCTGCTTGCTGCTTTTGATTGATTATTTGCATTTGCTGCTTTATAACATGCATCTATTGCTTCCAACAGAGGCATCTTTTTTGATTCTAACTGAATTATATTCCCGGGTCAGATGATGGATTGGACTTCCCAGTATACTATAAACACCAGCCCGGTCTTGCCAGCACGATACGTATCTATATTCCATAGTCACTCTTCAGCGTATCCGGTACTCAATCATCCTTATATTCATTTCTCCTGATATTATTATTATTAGCCTTGGGGATCTTGTTTTATAGGCTATTTAGTTTGAATTAAGCATGTGTGTCAGTCATTTCTTGTTTCTAAAAGAACGCAGATGATAAATGATGGGATTTACGCCTAGACTCAGCTTTGGACTAGTTTCCATCTGTACCTATATCTAGATTATTACTACTATCAGCAAAACAACTGCTGGATTCTTTGTCAAAACCTTCCACACATACATTTTCATGGGCTTTTTAGGAGATGCGTTAGGCACAATTGGAAATGGCTTTTTCTTTCTACCAACGTTCTTGTTTAATCAGATACAATCTCAAGAGGAAAAAGGTCTTTTGCCATTTTTTCCCCTTGTAGGGCTCACCACCACTCCCCAAAAAGCAATTCAAGGGTTGATGCAGATACGGATTGTATTTCAACCATGTTCCACCTTCATTTATACTGCCTATACTTTGAGACTTATTGAAATATTAATTATCTTTCAATTAAACATACTTGGTCATCTAGGAACAAGTGAAGGTGTAGATACTTACTGGGTAAGTGTCTGACCAGTCTTCCATTTGGCTATAATGAGATCAAATTATTGCACTGCTGGGGTAACTGGATACACACATGGAGTCAAATGGCCACATGTGCAAGTTATAACAAAATACTCAGGGGTATAATCAGCTTTTCCCCTACACTCCTCCTGATGCAGCTTTGCTAGACTTTTGAGCTTTATGCCCATCCCACAAGTGCTGTAGCAAAGCACACCTCAGATGACACAATGTTAAAACTGTTCCCCATCGCCCTTGTACTCTTGCCTCCCCACAAGTGATTCACAGAGATGTCTCCAGGATTTCTGCTCTTTCTGCGCTTACTACACAAACTTGGTGACTTCTATTTACTGCGCTTCATAGAAACATGTCTCAGGGTGCTACCCAGGATGCATATGTGTGTATGGCTTTTTGCTTCTAGTTTCCAGCTCTCACTAAAAGTCAGAGTGATGCATTTACAACACACTCTCTTTCTGGAGGCACCTGCTGTAACGCCACAGCCCTTTGACTCCAGCAGCACGAGCCAGCACGCTCGTGTCACCTACCACTGGACAAAGCTGTACCTAAGTCAGCCCCAGAGCTCCAGGAGCAGAAGTGAGCAGCCTAATGCACACAGAAGCAGATTAAGAGATTGTTTTGTCACGTCTGCACTGGAAGATTAAAAGCTGTCAAATGATTCTCATCGTGGAAATGGGTTCACTAGCAAGGCGGAGATAGGGAATGGCTGGGACACCACCACCAGAGCTGAACACTGGGAGAACTGTCTCCTTTCTGTATCGTTTTTACATACGCTTCCAGCTACCTGATCAGAGATTAAGGCAGGGAAGCCTTAAATCAGGCACAATTTTTCAGATGGAAGTTTTCCTCAGCCTTTGTTTGCAGTAGGAAGGAAAATCAGACAAAGAAGTCATATTCCTCCAAATCTAGATGGAAAAAAGCAAAGCACCTGCAAGACAAAACACGAACAGCAAAGAGAAACATAAGCACCAACAACCACAAGCTATGCCAGAAAATACTACAAACAATTTAGGTGACAATTCTTGCTCTCCACAGCTCTGTGAAGTAGCATATCTAAGCAAAACTTATCCCCACACTGGCAAAATGCCTTTAAATCAAAGGAACAATAATAAAAAAGAAGGCAAGCAGCATTCAGCAGTCACCTGATGTAAGAACGGGCATCCCAGCGCAGTGTACTGCGACACAGCCCCAGACTCTGCTGGGGCCGTAGCCGATGTCCCTGCAGCCAAATGCATCAAGCGATGACTCAGAATCGACTTTGAGAGCAGAGACATCCTTGCGGATAGGACTGCGGGAGGACGAGGCATAACACAGCCTTTCCATTTCATCCTTGCCTGTGTGAGCCGGTTATATGACTCATTTTATTGGGGTAGCTTTAAAAAAAAATAACATCCTTGAGCCACCAGAGAAGCAGTATTTGTCCTGCTGTAGGTACTCACATGTGCATATGCCCGTCCCAGAGATGGTGTGGGCAGAGCAGGAGGAACTGTGTGTGCTGAGCAGGAGCTGTGGAGCAGATGCAAGCTCACGATGAATTCTGTCTCGGCCTCATTAGCCTGCCAGCTGTAGCATTCTGATGGTAGAAATACTTGCTACGAGTTCTGATTCATTGGGTCAGACTGATCATGGGCTTCAGGACAGAGGGGAGGAGGAAGGCGGCAAAGATATTTTTATGCCTGACCTTTCTTTGAAGGTCAGGAGTTAGGAGGTTGTTTCTTTAAAGATCCAAGTCTTGATCTCAGAAGCAGCCTTCCTGAAACCTTACAGCACTGAGAGACAGCATCTGTAGGTACCTGGACGAGTGCCTGTGCAACTTGGGTCTAGGTGGTCCTGCTCTGGTGGGGGTATTGGACTAGATGATCTTTTGAGGTCCCTTCCAATCCCTGACATTCTGTGTGAATCTGTGTGTTTATCCGTGTTTGTAGGGTAAAGACACACCAAGTGTCACAGGCACATCACTGCCCAGCATGAAAAAAACCCCACATAACACTATTATGATTAAAGTCACGAACAGGCAGTGAGGGACCTACCCAGATTTCCTCATTAGCTTTTATAGATACATTTTCGGACTTGCTCATCCCATTATCCACACAACCACTGCAGACAGTGTCACCCATAGCTCCAGTGTCATCACAACCACCACTGAAGCCCCTATTTGAGGTAAGAAACTCAATGTGTAAGTTCTTCGACAGGCAAATGACCCCAAGATTTTTGTGCAGCTCTTTCTGCCAGGCTCGAGAAGGGGAAGGTTAGTGTGGGAATCCTGATCAGAAACAGTACATCTACCCAGGTCCTGCAGCCTGTGCTTGTGAGCTTTACTTCAAGTACACAGACAGAGAAAACATCTCACAAATTCCTGGGGATTCACAGTGTGAGCTTCTAATGAGTGAGCACTCAGGAATATTATGAAGAAGTAAGGTCTCTTAAATAAATATTCATGCTGGGCATTCATCAATTTACTGCTCAACCCAAACAAAAGCAGAGCCAGCTCACCTGCCTGGCCAGCCTCAGTGACACCTCCCAGATGGGGTTGTCACAAATGGCAGGGACAACCAATCCACTCCATAATTCACAGAAGTTATCCAACAGATGCATCTTAAATATTAGTTATCACTTTAACCAAGCTGAGTATTCTGATTAGCAAGGAACAATCCACAGCACTTCACAAGGAAAGGCAAGAGGTATCCTTCCACCAGGGACAAACCTTTCAGGAGACTTCATCAAGAGAAGCCAATTTCCCAGTCCCTGTGGCACGGTTTGGGGTCAGGGCACCCCCCAAATCTGCAACAGAACGCTCTCTCCCCTTCCCCACCCAAAAGGGAAGAAAGGAAATAAAGGAGAGAGAGTTATTGATTAGGAAAGGAAACTAGAACAGCTTTACTAAAAAAATGAAAATAATAATAATAGTAATAATAAAGGGTAAATATACACAAATATGTACAAAACCACTATCAAACCCAATCCCCCCGATGGTCAATCCGTCCCCGTCCCCATTGATGCTGTGGAAGGGCCCAGCAGCAGCCGGGAACCGGGAGCTGGATTCAGGGATGCGGCCCAGAACCTGGGGCCCAGCCAAGGCCTGAGCCGGGGGCTGAGACCGGGGCCGGAGGCCTCAGGGCAAAGCTGAAGCTGCCAAGGCCAAACCCAGCGAGGAAGAGTCCTGAAGCCGAGAGAGCAGCTCGAGCTCAGGGAGAACCAAAATGGCGAAAAGGCCAAGAGAGAAGGGGCGAGAGAGCCAAGACCCTCCTGATCCCTCAGCTTTATACCGAATATGACGTATATGGGATGGAATCCCTCGTTGGCTAATTTAGGGTCACCTGTCCTGTTCCCTCCTCCCTGAAGGTGCAGCCTTTACTTTTCTGCCCCGCCCTGTGTGATACACAAGATCTAGCAGCGACCTTGGTTTGCATACCAATCCTTGGTACTAACTATAAACATGGAGCGTTATCACTGCTAGAAGCAGACTCTGTCTGGTAAACATGCTGCTAACTTCAGACAGACTTAGCTGAAAAGTAAAAGTCATAGAACAGAATTTCTGTTCTAACCCAAACCAGGACACCCTGTATATTAACTGCAATCTGGCTACACCATCTTTTCGAGGCTGATTTTCATTTTGAACCTGCTACCTGAACATGGCAGATGCAGAAGAGAAGATTTTCCTGAGCTGGAGAGACCAAAGTTTCCCTAAGTGGAGCAGGACACAAAGCAAAGCAATTCAGCTTGGTTCTTCCACACAATCCACACTTCAAAGGGAGATAATGAACCCTAAACCCACCATCTCTGCCTGAACATGCAGAGAGGGAAGCAGGAGCTAGGTGCATGTTGTAACACATTGCACTTGACCTGCTCAGTGTCCCACATGGTTTGTAAAAGGTGTTTTCAACAAATAGCATTAACTCACTTTGTTTCCTCCAAGATACTGATTTCCAATATCTATAACAAGTCCTTTGAAACACACCATGATGTATTTATTGCTTGAATGGGTCTGAGGTCTCAGGTGCAAAAGATTGCCTGGGGCTACATGTCTCTCTCCACCATGAACTTGATTAAAGGAAAAATCCAGATCCATAGAACAACAATTTTACTGTTACAAGAAATGAAACTGTTTGGATGAGACAGGAACGGAATTTTCTCCCTTTTGCCATATGCATCTCCAAATTTTCACTCGCTGCCATTACTTCAGCAGGGAAATAAAGATTTTAAGAAGATTCGTTTTCTCAAACGAGACTTTAATTTGGTAGACCCATGAACTGCATTATTCTCTGCATTCCCCACTGAAGTTGCCTGTGCTTTTTTCTTTGCAATGAACTCCTTTCCATGCAAAATCTGCCACCCTGCCTTATTTATTATTGACCCGTCACAGTTTGGAAACATAGCTTAAAATAAATGAGCCTGAATGCCATGGCTGTAGAGTTATTAAACTGCCTGGCATTGAGGAAATTGCTTTTCATAAACATCCTGAGCTCCCATGGTTTTTTCTTTAAGTGTTTAATACAGTGAGAGTCCAACTTAATCTGAATCAGTCTGCAAATTGAATGGCTAATGAGAAGGGAAGATTTATGATTGTTCAATATTGAAAGGCTGAAGTTAAGAGGGCAGAGCAGAAAAAGGAGTTTCATGATATACAAATAACATTCTTTCTACTTGCTGTCACTTGATGCACTAGCTAATCAGTGGAAGAAAAATGCCTCTGCTTCCTCAGCAAGTGAGACCACATACGTGGGAGAATGCTCGCTTCAGGTCACCTCTATCATGGATCCCAAATCTCACTGCTAATACCAGCTCCTTTCCACTGTTGTTGATTCCTTATTTGCTACCTTGGTACCACTGAGGCATGTCCCTTCTGCACTAGCATGGTCTTGAGCACCCAGAGAGGAGTGTATTAGGGTAGGTGGTCCAGTCCAGGCAAGCTTGTCTGGAAAGCCCGGTACATTGTCCCAATGAATGGCACCACACCTAGACTGGTTCATTAGGGATGCCTGCAGGATGTCTCAGCAGCCCAACTCCTCTTTCAGGGCAGATTCCCTCTACCCCACCACTGTTATTACACAATATGCACCAACACTGAGGTTTGAGAAAGCTCTTTCTGCCCCTTCTGTATGAAACGGTTCGAGCTGCAGCAGGACAGGGAGATTATGGGATGCCCTGTCCTACCTGACCCCTTGGTAATCCCACTCCTCAGTGCTGGCATTCATTTCTTGTGCCATGTAATCGTGTTACTCTTCAAAACGATCCTGGACAGTCTCCCTTCACCTCCATCTCACCATCTAGAATTCCAGATAAGAAGCAGGTTGGTGAATCTGTTTCCTATCCATACAGCCAGTGCTCCTGAACAGCCTCACAGGTATCGCAGACTGGAAGGGGTTCTGAAGCCTCACCACCTCTGCAGCCTTGATGTGGAGATGCAGGGGCAGAACCACCTCACTTTTGTGCTATACTCTCTAAACAGGCCTCAGAGGGAAGAGGGAACACGGTCACCCTTCTCACCTGTAAGTAATAGAGGGCTCCCTGGAGATGCCTTTACATCAGGTCTGAAAAAGAGCAAAGAAATTTCCAGTCCTCATCCCATTTTGAGCCCTAGCAGGACAAAGAGGTGAAAAACACCATCTGAAAAGACAAAAAGCCCCTAGATTGTCCTAAGTTCATTTAACTTGTGTGTTTGTACCTAACATGACATGAAAACGAGGCCACGCCACCTGCCATCTCCTTACGAGATGTAAAACCTAAGTGAATCCTTTGTCGATAATGAATTCCTGTTTGCAATGCCTCTAAATTGAAGAAAATGAGTATTTCTTTTTCTTCTCAGAAAAGCAGCGCGGTACCCCAAGCGGGGTTGCTACGCAACCACCTCCTGCACATGGCTGATAACACTCACAGCATTATTTCCCCGCCTGACTGCACCGTCAGAACAAAGCCCGGCTAATGAAGCTTTCAAATGCTCTTGGCTCTGCCTTTGACGGTTCAACATGGGTTTTCCTTGCATGTATGTGACAGTTACAGCAGTGATTCGCCATCCCCTCCAGCCAGGGATGTCTCCGGAGCTGGACGGAGGAACAGCCCAATGGAGAGCAGTGGATGGGATTGAAGAAGAGCAACAAACCACCCGACAGACACACCCAGCCTCCAAAATGGAGGGCAGCCAAGGACCAGGGCGGTGATGGTGAGACCCTCTGCAATGTTGACATTACGGACGTCCTCTGGTACCTATTTATCCATCAGAGGCAATACCCTTATCATAGTGGAGCTGCTGCACGCCTGCCTGTGGGGGTGGGTACAGCAAGGATAAACCTCCACACCGACACAAGCAGAAAGGGTCAGGACGAAGACAATTCTCAGGGTTAAGCAGTTCCAGTCCCTTGAAGCATTTATAGATTGTTATTTTTTAGCAATGCCTCAAAGCAAATTTGACTGTGATCTTCTTACCCAGCACATATAAGCAAACTCCTCTTCTGCTAGCGGAGTAGGCGTAGCAAGGACCACCATGGCTGGCAAGGAGCACCAGCTTCCCCCATAGGCATCTTCATCCTCCTGTGGGAGTAACCAGCTGATGCTGAAGCAGTCCCATTTTGTAACTGGGACAGTCTCTCCCTTCATCACCACCAGATCCATCCTTCATAAAGTCTATCCAGGGACAGCCCCGTTTCTCAGAGAAGGCACTTAGTTACCCTCCCCATTTTCATACTGATGGCCAGAGCTGCCTTCTTCTTCTATAGCAGATCTACCCTTTACCAGTTCATTTCACAGAAGAGCAGGCTACAGCGAAACAAAGAGCATCTCCTTGGCTCTCCAGTATCCTGTCTACTTTACGGCATCGCCATAAATACACATTCAGATGCCACACAGTGCTGGAGTGACGAGCAGTGAGGATGGGCTGACAACACACACAGCGTGAGCTTGCCAGAGGGCACAGACATACCTCAGAAGCTTCAACAGGGCCAAACTCTCGTAGCTGAATGTTTTCTAGACAGCATGTGGCTCCAAATGTTTTCATTAGGAAAACACTATGAAGTAAGTCAGGGCACGAATTCAAAGCCCAGTGACTGTTTTGTGCTATTTTGATACACTCAGGACATGTTAAGCGCAGCCGGAGAGATGCCAGCCCAGGGATCTAGGGTAAAACTGCAGCTACAGAACAGTTACTTAAATTCCTTTCCTATGTGAGCAGGTATCAGTTACCTGGCAGAAGAGCTGGGAGGACTGGCCAGGGCTAGAAACACCCTCAGCAAAGCAGCATGAAGAGCAGCAGCTGGACAAGTCAGAGAAGGCAACATCTGCCAACCATAAGACAACCGGAGGGATTAATCTTGCTCTCAAAGACCTAAATTCTGCAAACAACCAAGATAACAGTCACAAGAGAGCACAACACCCAGGGGATCCAACCCACCCCTGTTCCAGATTTAGGTTGTAACAAACCAACCCACCCAGGTCCTCACTCACCACGACTTTGCCTTGCTGGGCTGAGCTGAAGTAAGCACAGCGTGAGTGCTTTTTGTTGAAGACAAAATTATCTAACAAGAGACAATTATGTGACATTACCATTAAAAGCAGTGTGTGAAGAATTAAAAAAAAAAAAAGAAAAAAGAAAAAAGCTTTAAGCCTGCGTATCCTGAGGTCTGCAAACCCCTTCCTCTACCTTTGTACTAAATAGGTCTCATTTAGCCCATTTGTTCAGTCCCAGCCAGGCAAAGCGAAAAGAGGGTTGATCGATTTGTTAATTACAGTAATTTTATCTTAAATACAAGCAGCTGAGTGTTCATCAAGTCACAAATTCGCCTGTTACTGAGAGACCTCCCCCTGCTAAATAATTAGGGATAATAAGTGGCTGATAATAAATTCAACCCACAACACCACGCTC
Organism: Todus mexicanus; assembly: GCA_013389965.1. NCBI lineage: Eukaryota > Metazoa > Chordata > Aves > Coraciiformes > Todidae > Todus > Todus mexicanus. The sequence continues at coordinate 10,730 of WEIS01081785.1, forward strand.
CAAGCGCACGACGCGGGATCAGGAGGGCTATTAAGGAACCCCCAGGTTGAGTTCTCCTTTTGAAGAAAACAATGCAATGTCTTTAATTGTCTCTCTTGAAACCCAGAGCTAGCTCTGCTGGTTTAAGTAAAAGGCAATTATTCCACTTTCTGATTGCCTCTTGTGTCCAGAGAAGGCTTGTTACAGGGTCATCAGCACAGATAAGAGTGACTTTCTCCATCTGCACTGACAAGGTACATCCCAAGAGCTGCAATAGGAGATAACGGGTGGGTCACATATAGCCACGCTCCTCGGGCCTTTTAAACCTCTAGGTAAGGCTCAAAAGATTCAGTTCCACACACGTCATGAGCAGTCCATGCACAGCTTGGAGCATCCACCCCCACGCATGGACTAACATGAAGCATATTCAGGAGCAAAGGCTCACGTCACCCTCTCAGCATAGAAAGGGCAGACTGGAAAAAGCAGAAGCTAACAGAAACCAGCCTTTGGTTTTCAGCCTGCAAAGGATGAGGCACCACTGGAGCAGGTTGGTACTGTGACCTGTCCAGAATAAGGTTTAGGAATAGGGAGAAGCGGACACCAGAGCTCGTGTGCATCTGCATCTCTTCCACAGCCTGCAAAACACAGACTGAAATGACCCCCACAGGTACAGCTACACTCTGCTTGTCTGATGGTTTCTTCCTCCTTTCTTCCTTCGTCCCCTAGTGAATTACTCCTTCAACTTCACCAAACAGCCAAGAGGAGCAGATTGGTTACATCACCACCACTTTGGGTTCCCTTCCAAGGACTAAAGGTAAAATGGGTTTCCTCCCCCTACCCCGACTCCTCAGACCAGCCCGTGGACAGAATATAGCGTGGGGAAAAATGTTTCAAGCCCTTGAGCTCAGTGGATCCTGCAATATTTTTTTTCTAATAACTCAAAGTATTAAACTAAAGCCCCCCCAAGGTGAAGACATACGCAACCTTCATGTGCCACCAACACCAGATGGGATTTGGAAAGAACTTTAAAGTTCCATTCTCTCCGCATGCAAAAACACAGATGTCATTTGTCTTGTTTGCAACACTGGGGAGCGCACCAGGGGAAAGAAATAGATTTAATCAAATGCAACTGTATTTTGTTTACCACACTATTTGCTGTCATTTACTTACTTTGCTCCATAAAGCACGTTCAGTTGTTTTTCTTGGCGCTTCCCTCCAAGAGCTGAAGCTTCATCTGCTCCTGGGAAGACCCTGTATTTCTGCAAAGATTTCTTTTTCCTGAAGGAAATTACTTTTTTCTTTAACATGTGGTATTTCAGTTCCACTCCATCCACAAATATGTTTAACCAGCATCTGCAATGTTCTTCTATGCTCTGTCCCGTTATCTTGGCTCACCCGGCTTTAAGTTGCACACAGAATAAATCCTGGGGTTTTGTGCTGCGCGGGGGAGATAGCTGAGTAACGATCAATCAAAAAAAGCCCTTGGGGATGGCAGAGATGAGCACTTTGATACTGCTGAAGATGAATGGGTGAAATAAGTTTGATAAGCTGGCGTTTTCCTCCGATAATTGCTCTGGAAGCTTTCTAAAGACTCTTGGATTCTCCTCCCTTTCCTTTTGTCACTGGATAGGATTGCAAGGCCTGTTTTTCTTTTGGCAACACTGGACAAGGCTGCTGCGGCTACTACTGGTTTTAAACAAGTAACAGAGGGTTTATGCCACATTCCATCACTGACTATTGAACACTAAAATATTAGCAATACTTTAGCCAGAGAGTCAGACTGGATTCTTGGCCAGTCCTCCTAGCATGTCTCAACAGAGAAGGGACTGAGGGAGTGGGAAGGGGACTTCTCACGGGACGCAGATATCCTTAAATCTCCAACAATGGCTCTTCTCCCTTCAGAAGTCACTAGTCCTTGGTGCTCATAAACAGACCTTCGTCCTTTCTCTGGGCTTTCTACACCCAACACTGCTACTCCTCTTCCTCCTCCCGGATTGTCCTTTCAAAGCTAACCCACAGGATCATCCGAAGAGGAACTTCTCCTGAAGCTGTAACATGTAACTCCTGTCAAGCTCACTTGGACCCCAGGAACATCCCTCTTCAGGTGTGACGCAAATCCTGCTGCCACTCACAGCCGCGGTGCCCTTTACTGTGAGAACTTATTCTCAGCCACTAATGAAACCCCAGCCAAGAGATTTGACTATATTTTTATTGTTTCGCTGAATAAATGAATTTCAAATACAGAATTAGAAATTTTTATATAAAAAAAAAAGTTATTAAAAGCCGGCATTCAGAAGTAGGCTGCACATCAGTGACTGAAAAATTCATACTTGCTTTTTGATATAAAGATAGGAAAGAAAAATAAAAGAGCATATCCGTCATCTGGAAAGAGATGTTTGGGGTTTTTTACATTTCCTTCAGATTTGAGGACTGATACTTGTCTCATGAGAATCTCACATCAGTCTTACTTCTCACAGCACTGATTCACATTGTTCGGTGTTCAAAAAACCGCACTCATTTGCTGTTTCCAGAGGCAGCGTTAGAGTGTTTCCCTCTTGTATGTATGGAAGCCAGTATGTTTAATAAAACATCCAGCATATGAGGGGTGGAAAAAAAATGCAGCCTTATGTGATTTGAAGGGATGCAGTTTAGCTTACAAAGGATTTTTGAGCAGGAACAGGTAGTTCTCCCTCTCCCATTGGTACCTTTGTGTGTAAGGTATTTCAGAGTGTCACATCTCTGGCATTGGTTCTTTGCTCAGCTCTATCACTGCAACAAAGATTTGCAGAAGTGATGAGTGAATAGGTACCATCGATTTTTTAATGCCCGATTTTAAAGCAGCTTGATCTTTCAAGAGCCACAGGTCCCCCATCCTCAAGGACAAGAATCGGGCCCTTTTAAGCACAATTTAAGCTCCATAAAACAACGGTACCTCAAGAAGTCTTGACACTGAGGTTCTGGGTTAGGGTTGGGAGGAGACTTTTTTGCAAGCTTCTATCATGGATTCCTAAGACAACAGCTATGAAGAGGATCCCACCAGTTAGTGCATCGGTGTCATCTCACACAAAAAATGTAGACAGACTCTCATATATATGCTTTGTATCCTGCCATCAGCACCACTCACACAGTATTCACAACAGGTTAGAAAGCACATGGGCTATGGCTCACCTGTTCCTCAAGGATTTTAACCACCAAGAAAATTTAACCACAGACAAGCCACACAATGAAGTGCCCTTACAAGAGAAACTAGGGCTTTGAGATAATGAAGAGGGGATAGCTACACATCAGCCTGCAGAAAAAGAAAACAAAGGAGGGAAAGTTCAGGCTGCAACAGAAACAAATTCATTTAACAACAGAAATAATACTGGAGATCGTCACTAGTGCAGCTGGGATTTGGTGAATGAAATACTTCGAGTATACACTCGCAGGGCAGCCCTGCTTCTGCCGCATGAATAAATACCCAACGGTGTCTAAAAACAGTACATAAAAAAAGATGTCAGGATTTTCAGAAATGGAGCATGCTCCATTCCCTGTTACTGCATAGTAGGTTCCCTCATGTGAGGTATTTCAGGATCACCACAAAAGAAAGCAATATTCCCGCACTCCTCTTCCACAAGCGCAGCCTCATTTGAGCTGAGGTCGTACGGTGACCATGCAGCAATGCGAGGTCTGAGCGTTCTGCTCTTTTCTCTCCAGTCCACAGCTATCACACTGTGCTGGGTGGAACGAAAATGTGCAGTCAGAGTGGCAAAGGCTCAGTTCAGTACCCACCGTGTGAACAGACACAGGCACGGACTTCTGATTTCAGCCACCATACACCTTCGGGGGCTTTGTTTTGTCTACATTCACATCGAGTCCTCCAAACAAGAAGTTTAGCTCATGTGGCCAGGTCAGATTACTAACTCCAAATTAACTACAGAGGGTTGCCTTTGTTATCCCTTGATACCTAGGTTGCCCAGCAAAATAACCGTCTGTTTTGCCTGCATCAAAGGCAATCTGTACATTTGGGTTTGCATTACCAGCAGAGCTGTACAGGACAGGCACCGCTCTCACCACACTGGAAAAGGTTGTTGTCCATCCCATACTTTTTTCCAAGGCAAGTTCTTTTCTGGTGTTGCATACAGTATTTAACTGTAGTCATTAAACACAGGACGTTGACCTCACATCACATCAGGCCTTTTGGAAAGCATCCCTCTTCACTCCTCAAAGAACATAACAGCATCTGAGCGAAACCCAGGATCACAAGTTCTTCTGGTGATGTGCCAGAGCCAACAGTGGAGCTTACAAAAGAGATGTCATTAGTACCGCTGCAGCATTTGACTGTCTCTCCTCCAAGATGTGGATGTGATCAAAAGAAAGAGCAAATCCAGAAGAAACAGATGGTGTCTACCATCTTCAAGAAGCCGTTTCTTCTCTAATGTTCCATCTTCGCTGCACAATCACTGTAGCTTTGTTAGCAGGGTTTGTTTTGGGGGGTATTTTGCTTAAGAATAATCATACCCCTTTCAAATTCCGCTTCATAACGATAATTGCTACCAACACCCCTGTTGGCGTGTAGACTAGCGGACTCTCGCAGCCAGCTCTCATGGAAGCAGTACATAAAGCTGCTTTTCCTTCAAGACACAAGCATTGTCCAGTTTGAGATTATATCAGAAATATCTCTACAGCTTTTCCATGCCTTCCGAAAACTTCAACCAAATGCTTCATTCTGCTCATGCCTTCCTTAGAACACCCGAGGATAAGCTGGGTTTTGCTTAATTATCCACTCAGCATGGGGATTGACGTGGTACAAGTCTAAGAGGTAAGTGTCTGGGTCGAGGCAATGTTCACCTATCAAAACAAGAGATTCAGAAAAAAGAATTTATCTTCTTAGACCTAGAGCTGCTCGGGTTTGGGTTTTGGGGTTTCCTTCCCTAAAAACTGTTTTTGTTCATATGAATTTCAATATCACAGCCATTCAGAAGCGCTTCCACATATCTGGAAAAGTTACTTATGTTAAAATGAACGTATGTTTCTTAAAACTAGACTAAGCCTGAGCTTTGACCTTTATAGAAAGGTATTCCAATACCTGAGAACTTCATCACTTCAAAACCAGCATAAAATACATTAGAGATCAAACTTGGAGACTGAATTGTTTCCAATGACAGAGCTTTTCTTCTACAGATGCTACTGAAATACCAAGAGGCAGCCAAAGCACTCCAGTAACCAACAGTCTCCAGAAGCAGCTGTAACAGGACATAAGAAATCCCTTCCTTTTTCAGACACCCCCAATCTGCCGCTGCAACGACATTATTTAAGCCTCCTCTCCACTTGATGGCATCACCCTATTGATGTGTAGAAATCGGTGACTAATGTCCACCATCAACTTGTGTTTAACAACAAGGTTTGAAGTACTTCCACCCAAGTTAGAGCAGGTTCTTTTGCCCAGATATTGATGGGGACAGATGGAATTTACAGCCAGAGATGGCAGCCACTAGTACACTTAATTAAAGCTCAAGTAAGAAGCGCAAAATTAAAAGCCTAGTGGCATAGGATGAAGCTGCCATTTACTTAGATGAATGAAGTTTATGGCTTTAAATTCAACACTGAATTTCAAATCTTTAACCCCAACCCAAACCTTTATCACTGAGGGGAGAGGGAGTTTAACCTGGTGCATCTATCAGAACAGGAGGTTGGTTTGGTTGTAAGATGGATAAAATTCGGAATATCTCTGTTCTCAAGACTTATGGACTCTTGAATTTCCACCTTTCTTGACAGACAGCTTCTAAATAAGATTTGTTAGTATTTCTGGAAGTCCAGGCTTCAACCTCCCCACATACTTGCACTATAAAGGCTTTGCAGTGATGGTGGGAAGACACATGATCTATCAACCCAAAAGCTTTGACAGACGCTGTTTGCTGTGGGCAAGGCTAACCCACACTTGCTCATTTGTCTCCTAACTTTTGAAGCTGTCTTCAAATCTCATCCTTTTCTTAATTACCTCCTAAGACAAATTAAGTATAAAAACTAGATATCCGAGTCCTTATTTTCAGTTACCACCCAGACTTACCAATATTGCCTCCCACTTCATACAGGAGCAAGTTTGCGCAGTCCATTGAGTTGTTACTGCAGAAAGAAAAACACATTGACGTTATCAAAGCTAGGTAGTTAGTAATGTTTCAGTAGTTTAGTAATGTTTCTTCTTATGGTTCTAAGGCCAGCACTGGTCAAGGAAGCTCCAGGCCATTCTACAGAGACCTTACTGATTCTCCTGCACAACGCAGCTGTTGAAAAGGACACTTGACATTGGAAAAAAGAAAACCCGGCAGATATTCCTGTTAGCGAGAAGAATGCTACACACAAACTTTTCACTAGGAGGACAACAGGCATAAACACCAAAGTTCACTGGCAGCATTCCTGTAGAACTGATGGCCTCTTCAGGAGCAGCTCATCTCCAGGAAGACTTCAGCAGCTATAGCAGCTTGTTAGCGAGACACAAATCCCAGTTGACCCATAACCAGCCAACTTCCCATCCACCCTCTGCAACCAGACATCTCCTGCTGGGACAGGATCAGGAGATGAGCTAACACTTTACCTACTAAATACAGTGTGCAGGCATGGTGACAGAGGGGAGCAGGAATTCCGTTCATTTTGGAGGTTATTTCTGCAATTTCCCTCTGGAGCAGAGGAGGGAATTGCAGAGTTTATTTTAGGAAGCTCCGACGTTAACATACAGAAATACTACTCCGGACGAAGATTTCGTGCAGGTGATGTTTTTCTCCATAAGAGCTGGAGAGGTTTTGTTTTGCAGAGTCTA
>WEIS01081786.1:7027-41400 GCA_013389965.1 Todus mexicanus
TGCCCAGCTTGGTCGCGTGTGGGGAAAATGGGGGGGGGGGGTGAGGGATGCCCCTAAATTGCCCCTGGGGCACTAGTGTTCTCCTACCCCAAATCAGCAGGAGGCTTGGGGAACTGCTGTGCCTTTCACACACCATCAGGGGTTGTGTGTCCTCCCCCATCCCGTGCCCAGCTGGGCTGTATCGGGGACCGGGGAGCTCTGCCGGGGCAGGGGGGGGATGGGGAGGGGGCTTGCAGCCGTTCAGTGTCTCCTTCGTCCCGTGTCCTTGTGTAGCTGCGCGTGGATCTGTGCCTGGAGCCAGGACATCTGGGTCCTCTCTGAACAGTTGACCTTGGCCTCAGCTGCTTTTCTGTGCCTCAGTTTCCCCACTGCCTCCCAGGGGAGGGTTGAACACTGGCAGGGGTTTGGGGTTTGCTCCTGATCCCGAGGGATGGAGCCAGCCCTGGCCCTGGGCAAGCGGAGCAGTAACGCAGGGTGTCCCCAGTGATGGGGAGGAGGCCTGTCACCACCCAGTGCTGGTATCGCGTCCCCTGGCAGGGCCAGCCAGCACCACAGGAGCGTGGAGCAGCGGGACCTTTCGCTATCAGCCGTTAAATTGACTGAGATTCTGATACGAGGTCACGGGAAGCGGGGCAGGACTTGCTCCTAGCAAAGCAGCCAGGGCAGGATCAGCTCAGCCTCCACAGCCCGTTCCCAAGCGGTGGCAATTGCAGGGGCTCAGAGCTGGGAACAGCCGCAGGCAGGGGAGGCATTGCTGCTTGCCCAGGCTCCGGGGCGGCTGGGGTATGAGTCACCCACATAGTGAGCCCCTCTGACCTTGCTGCTGCCTGGCTCTTAGTGAGACTGGAGGAAGCAGCAAGCAGAAACCTTGCTGTCCCTGGAGTGTCCCCAAGGGGACACGCACACCATCACCACCATAGTGGAGCTATCAGCGCTCCACACCCCGCATTCCTGTCCCCCTGGCTCTGCCCACTTGGGCAGAGGTGCCACCTTGTGCCTGTGCCGCCCTCACTGGCATTCCAGGAGGAGTCCCTGAGCCCTGCCAAACACCCCAGCCCCAGCCCATCTCTCTCTGGAAGAGCCAAGGCCAGCTGCACCCCAGAAAGGTGAGGCAGTGGTTCCTGGAGAAGACTGCTTTATTGCAACACAGCTGAGCAGACCCACAAATAAATAAATAACCCCTGCCCACCCCAAAATGTGCACAGGGTCTCTGTGCAAGTGCCCGTCCTGGCACCAGCTCCAGCGCAGGCTGTGCCTCTGCCAGGGAGCTCCAGCCCAGCGTGACCCTACAATAAACAAGCCTGTGTGTGCAGCTGAGCTTATCACTACCAGGCACCACGGCCAAAGTGCTCGAATCCAGGAGGAGGATGGGAGCAGGGTGGACAAGTCGCTCAGGGCTGTGCAGGGCCGTGTAGGTGCTCATGCCCGGCTGCAGACATGGCATAGCTCCTCTGGCATGGTGCCCATCAAGCATCACCATGTACTCACTTACGGGAGGCACCCCTGGGCCCCCTATTCCCCGCTCCCTGTCTTCCCGAGGCCGGCAGGATCTGGCCCCGGTCTCAAGACGAGCCCCAGGACCAGGGCGGGTGGGCAGGTCCTCCCCATGGAGAATCTCCAGGCCCTAGTCTCCTTCCACAGCCTCAGGGCCACGCAAGAGGCCCCCAAGTCTGACGAGACCGAGGCACTTCCCTGGTGTCTTCAGAGCAAGGATCGGTCGATGCCTGCAGGGCAAGAGAGCATGCAAGGGCCCCAGTGGGCACTGGGGCTGGGCACCCTGTGGCACAGACCTCTGACCCAGCCTGGTGGACAGTGGGGTTTTGCCTCCATCCCTGGCTTAGATGCAAGCCCTAGGGTAGGAAAGGAGGGGGCTGGCCTGGAGGGGGACATCCTGGTGTGCTCCTGCAGCTCCTGGCATAGGCATCCCCATGGGCACTGGGGATGGGGCGAGTGAAGGCACCGTGATGGGGAAATGAGAGGGAAATCCTATGTCTGGTGTGCTTAGCACACGCCATTCCCAGTCCCCTTCTGTGTGGATCAGCTGGGCACTGCCAGGGGAACTGGCGGGCACGGGGTTGTCCCACGCCTGTTCCAATTCACCACCCCAAAAAAGCACTGATACCTTTGGGAAGTAGCTGGGCGCTGGGGCCAGCTGCCCCCTCCCCAGTTCACCCTTAAATGGGTGCTGTGCTGTGCGCCAGCCCCCTGCCCACCCATCGCAGGCAGCGGGTGAGCAGAGCCAGGTGTAGGCAGCTGGGCAGCGCCGTCCCAGCAGAGCCTGGGCGTGAGCCCCGGCCCTGGGACAAGAAGCTTTGGAGCACTGCCCATGGAGGGCTCTGCCAGCCACGGCCATTGGGCTGGCACACGGCTAGTGGGTGTGCGAGCAGGGCTATGTCCCCTCTGTGTCCCCCAGGGCATGCAAGTAGGGGTACGTCACCCTTGTGTCCCCCAGGAACAGCATTAGAGTGGCTCAGGTCTCAGGGGTGGGCTTTGAGGCAAGGTCAAAAACGGGCTTTTGTCGTTGGATGCATCACACCTCAAACCCTTTATCCAGCCCGAAGCCCAGGGACTTGCGAAACTTGCATCCCACAAGCTACATGGATGGGGGTCTGGGGGTGTCTCCTTGGCAGGTGCCCTATCCATCCTCACAGACGCCGGGGATCAGGACCTCGGGAGGGATGGATCCCCTGTGATCACTGTGTCCCCAAGGACAAGCAGAGCCCAGGTCCTGCCATCCCCACCTGGGCACCCGGCACTGCCAGCCCCCAGCCCCAGCCTCCTCCATCCCCTGGGGCCATTTTAGTTGGAGTGGAGGCGAGTGGCCCAAGCAGGGAGGTGACAAGGTGCAGCGACCCAGCAGGGGAGAGGGGACAGGCGGGCAGAGGCAGGGGACGGCGCCTACCTGAAGTGAAGAGAAATGAAGGGCGCAAGTGGAGAAAGACGAGCGTCACAGGCTAAGAGTTAAGAGCATCGATACCTGCGGGAGTGAGCACAAGGGCCTGGAGGATGTCGGAGAGGGAGACGATGCCCCGCGGGTACTGATTCTCATCCACCAGAACCAGGCGATGGACCTAAGGGTGCAGGCAGAGCATCACGGGCGGGTCAGGCAGCAGCCAGAGGGGCTGGCGCGGGTTCAAGGCACCCCAGCTTCTCACCTGCGCCTTGGCGATGCGGTCGATGACGTCCTCCATGCTCTCGTGGGGGTAGCAGGTGAGGACGCCCTCCAGGCAGACGGTGCGCTGCCGCAGCGCCTCCCGCACACTAATGTCCAGGTTGTTGTAGGTCTTCTGGGCTGCCAGGTGCTGCAGGAGAGGCGGCCCCGCTCAGCGCCCCGACGTGGCCTTGCACCCCCTTGTGCCAGCACGGCGGGGGACACCGAGCCCAGGGGATACGGGGCAGGTCTGTGCTGGCACGCCCGTGTCACTGCACACGGGTTGGGTGTGAGCACCCCACCGGTGACATGCCAGCAACCACACTCACGCCCGAGCACGCAAACGTGGCACTCACAATGACGTCAAACCGGGAGTAGAGGCCAACCACTTGCCCTGCAAAGAGAGACAGCGCGGGGACTGGGGAGGGGGTCCTGGGGGCCACCCACTGAGCTCCCCCTGCCCCCTTGCCCTGCACCCCGAGGGGCAGATGAAGAGCCAGGAGAGGGTTTTTGGGTGGGGATGGGGCTAAAGCCGGTGGCAAAGGGAGACGGGGGATGGTTGGTACCCTCCCCAGGTACCGGCATCGTTGACAACGGGAAGGGCAGAAACACGGCGGTCCACAAAGATCTCCAGGGCGGTATAGACAGGAGCGGTCTCAGGCACGACAGCCACATCGCGGAAGGTGCCGACGCACAGCTCCTGCACCGTTTTCTTCAGGAAGCGAGGCTTGGGGATGGTGGAGCCCTGTGGCATGGAAGGGCAGGGCAGGGCAGGGCTAGGCTGGCACCTACACGCACGCTGACGCTCTTTCTCGTGCCCCTACACACCCAGCGTGGGTGTGCACACGCAGCCCTGGCACTCACGAAGATGTGGAGGAACTTGAGGATGCGCTTGTGCGTCAGGATGTGCAGGACATTGCCCGAGACAGGCTCGATAACGGGCAGGCGGTGGATCTTGTGCTTGATCAGGGAGTAGACGGCGTCGAAGAGGCTGCAGGTGTTGGGGACACCATGGGGGTATAGGGCTGAGTCCCGGGCACACCCCAAGGGGTGGGGTCTCCCCCAGCGGGCAGGCACTCACCTATTGCTCGGGGAGATGTAGACCAGCGGCTGGAAGGAGCCCTGCAGGTACACCTCTGCCAAGGGAGAGAGATGGGACAGGGGGTCTCCCAGCCCCCTCACGTAGCCCCACGCCCCCCGAGCCCACCTCCACGCCCTCCACGACATCCCCAGCCCAGCCGCCCTCATCACCCCCCCAATTTTTACCTCTCCAGGTCTCGATCTTGTGCTCCTCCACCTCATAGATCTGAACCTGAGGGCAGGGAGATGCCCTGGTCATGGTGACATGGTCAGGGGCGACCGAGGGGACTCTGGGGCCACTGCCCCCTTCCCCAGGCGTCCCATCCCACTGCCCTAAGCGCAGGGATCTTGGGAGCATCGCCCAGTCATGGTCTAGCGATGAAGAGAGGACCAGGAGAGTGAAGAGGGGCCCGGGGGAGGTGGGGACATTCCCTCGCTGCCCCGTGCCAACCCCGACCCCCACGCCCTCCCCGCCGCACTCACCAGGGGCGAGCGGTAGTAGCGGTGGAGGATGTTGATGAAGTCGGTGATGGTGAGCATCCCTGCGGAGACACGTGGGGCTGGCAGCGCTGCCCGCACCCTCGCTGCCAACCAGGGGAAGGGGCCAGGCGGTGCTGCTGCTGGCACTCACCCACGAAACTCTGCGTCTTACTGTCCCAGAGCGGGGCAGCACGCACCCCGTTGGCCACCAGTGCCACAAAGGCTTTCTTGATCTGCCAGCAGAGCGGGGAGGGGGTCAGGGGGTGCCCAAGTCTGCTCCCCCCTGCCTGTCTCCAACCCATCCCTCGCCTGGTCACCTCCAGGGAGATGTCAAAGACGACGAGCTTGCAGCTGGTGGGGACGGCGTCATAGCAGCAGTGACTCCTCATGAAGTGCATGTAGACCTCGGCATCAGGGGTCTGAAACTCGCTTTCCGCGCCCAGTCCCAGGATCTCATTGCCCAGCGTGAAGGTGACAGGTCTTCGGCTCCTCTGCCTGTCTTCATCTTCTCTCTCCTCTTCCTCCTCCCTCTCCTTCCTGCGGCACAGGGCCCCCGGGAACCCTGTGGGCAAACCCTCCCCAGCCCTGGCCAGTGAGCTGAGTACCGGGTCTCAGCACCCTCCTGCCCGAGGGGAACGGGGGGATGCTGCGGGAGGAGCTGCCCCGCACAGCCCCCCTCCGGTGCCCGCTGCCCAGGCCAGCCCGCAGCACTGCAGCCCTCCAGCCCGGGGGGCACCGGGAGCTGCCGGCAAGGAGCTGAGGAGTGGGGTGACCAGGGGTAAGGGTAGGGTGGGCAGAGGACTGATGTGCTCATTACCTGAGTGAGCCAGACCCCTACACCCCCCCCCAAACCCCCAAACCCCCCTACATACCTAGGTGCTGCCTGCTACCCACCTTCCTCCTCAGGGCAGGCAGGAGCATCGGGCAGCCTCACCTGAGGGGGCACACAGAGAGGGGGGGTCAACAGGAGCCAGCCCAGCCTCTCCCCCACCCATGGCTGCCGCCTGCACCCATCCGGGCCCTCCATCCCCCTCAAGCCAGGCAGAGGGCATCGTCCTTTCAGGGTGGGGATGGGCTCAGCCTCCATCCCCCTGGGGAGCCCCTGCCAGCCCAGGACCCCCAGCACCTTCCACTGCCTCCATCGTGGCTCCAGCCCAAGAAGCCCAGCTCGCTGCCCCGCTTTGGGGCGCAGCAGAGGTCCCCAGGACAGGCCAGGGAATGGCGGGACCCCCGGTTCCTCTCTCCACTGTTGGAGCTGAGCGCATCCTGCAGCAGCTCCGTGCCCATCCTCTCCCAAACCCAAGGTGTAAATCCCGGTCCTGCTTCCTCCCGTGCCGGGAGCCCCGCCAGCCCCACCTGCTCCCGCAGCAAATCTGCCCCAGGAGACCCTACAATAACAAGGGGGGCAGCCCCAGGTGGGAAGGAGGCAAGCAGGGCTGGCCGGCTGACCCTGCGCCCCGTGGTCCCCAGGAGACCCTACCATAACAAACCGGCACACGCTGCAGGAATAGCAACCCCAGACCATAACTCTGCTGGCAGAGCCAATGATTTAGAGCCGCCCTATGCCAGCAAAGGCTCGGGGACTGCTCCCTAAGGAGCCCAGAGCCACCCCTGGGAAGGAGGCCACCCTATTCCAACATCTCCCAACCCTTTCCAAGGGGCTGCAGGCAGCCGGAGCAGGCAGTCAGGTCAGGCTGCGCTCCATGCCCCTGTCCCCGTGGCTGCCTGGCCGTAGGAAGGGCACCACCAGCCCCTCATATCCCCCGACCCCAGCGGTGACCTGTGCCCAAGTGGGGGGCTGTGAGCCTGGGCCCCCCACCCGCCCCGGCGGTACCTGGGACGCAGCGGGGCCGGAGAGTCGCTCCATGCTGACTGCGGGGCAGCGCTGCTATTCTGGGCCCGCGGCTGGCGGGGGCTGGCAGATAGGGTGTCAGGCAGCAATGCCAGCCGTGCCCCCGCCACTGCCGCGGGGGGGGACACCCTGCCACTGCCTGCGCCCGCTGCGCCACCCCGCGACCCCTGGCACCGCGCTGGAGGGGATGGCCGCAGCCCCAGGGATGCAGGGTGATGGAGAGATGGCTGGGGGCACAAAACCTGCCCCCCCGGCTCTGCAGACCCTGTCCTCCAGAAGCAGCGCTCAGGGCCTGTCAGGATGTGGTCCTGCAGCAGGAGCGAGTAGGGGGCACAGCATCCCCCCGCCCTGGGATGCTGGATCCCGCCGCGGGCTGGGCAGCAGCTGGGGACCCTTTCACTCCACGATGCCCCAGCCCTGCTGCTGCTGTCCAGGGCCCTGCTGCCATTCAGCCACCCCCGGCCACCCCCGGTCTCATGGCCCCACGGCTGCCACGTGCCCTGTTTCCTCACCCGTGGGGCCACTCTCTCCTTCCCACCCTCGACTCGCTCCCAGCTCCATTTCTATTTCAGGAGGGTTCAAATAACCCTTTGGCCGGTTGCCACGCTGGCCCAGGAGAAGCTGTGGGCGAGCAGGCTGGTGGCTGCTGGGCCAAAGGAGACAGCTGGACCCTGGCCACGGCGGGGGGCAAGGAGCAAAGCCCCTGTCCCCCAGTGCCACCCCAAGGGAGGGAGGAAGATGAAGGATGAGGCTCGGTGCTGGGGACAAGCCAGCAGCGTGTGGGTGATGCGAGGACACAGCGACTGCCTCAGTCCCGGGTGGCCCTCGCCCCGCAGGGGTGCAGGGGTGTTGAGCCTGGCTCCAGCCTGCCCACCACCGGGTGCTGGCAGCGCGGAAGGCAGCAGGCATCTCCACTTTCGGCGGCTATTTTCAGATGCTGGAGAGAAGCCGAGGAGAGATGAGATTGTCACCAAGGAGACCAAAGAAACAGGGCCCAGCTCCGGTCAGCGGGGGCTGTGCAGAGAGGGGATGGCTTTCGGCAACCCCCTGGGCCCAGGCTTGGGGCTCAGCCCCTCTGTTGGCCCCAGGCAACCAGCCCAAGGGCCCAGCACCCCCTGCAAACTGGGGGGACATAACCCCAAACCGGCAAGGGCCAGCTCAGGGAACACAACCCTTTGTTCCCCTGCTGCAAGGCTGGGCTGCTCGGTCCCCCCTGCTCAATGATTTGCAGGCGTGTCCCCAGGACATAAGGCAGACTCCAGCAGCAGAGGGTCACGCTTACCTGCCATGGGGCAGCAAGAACAACCCCCAGCTCTGAGGACAGGGGAACCACGTCACGATGACAAACTCTTCTAGTGACAGAACCTGGCGAAACGTGGGGAGAGCCGAGCTGCCCTGCAGTCCCAAACAGCTCAGGGAAACGGATGCAGATGGAGGCCAGGAGAGCAGCTGAGTGTTGAACTTTATTAGAAATCCTTGAGAAACTAAGAGGAAATAGAGAGCAGAGCCCAGGAGAAGAGCACCAGTCTGCAGTCCCCACACCCATGCTGCAGGTCACCTGGGGGAGCTGACAGCCTCAAGAGGATGCTCCCTCCCAACACCCTGGAGCTGTGCTGGTACCTGTGGTCTCTCTCGAGCAGCGACTGCAAGCCCGAGGTTTCCCTCAGGCCCCCGAGGCTGAGGGAAGGCAGGATGTTGGCACAGGCGTACAGAAAGGATGAAACGGGTCAGCTCCAAGTGCCAAGCCCTGCTCCTTCCAGAGAAGCAGGGGGATGGCTGGGGACCTTCCTCCAGGGACCAGGCTGCAGCGGGGCACGAGCAGACTCAGCTCCCTGTGGTTCAGGGCGAGCACAGGGAGACACAGGTGAGCAAGGGCTCAGTCTGTGCTGGTCAGGCTAACTCCAAGCTCAGTCAGCTCCCACGCAGCAAAGAAACCACCACCACCACCACACCAGGCTGTAAGAGCAGCCGAGGACAAAGGCCAGACAAACGCCACTTCCCCAGGTTTTGCCATTTGTTTTAAAAATGGAGGTCACACAGCTCTCCTCTTTGCCCAATAAAACATCCCTCTCTAAAAGCAGTCCCGCAAGCGGGTGTGCAGCACAGGGGGCTCCCACAGTCCCTGCTCTCCAGAGCCAGCTCCTGTCTCTTCCTTTGAGGTAGGTTGAGGTGTCCCCAGAGAGGGACGGTGGTTGCCCGCTCACATCACCAGGGCGGTGTCCGAGAGGCAGCCAGCGGGTTTCTGGTTGGCTCCACCAGTGCACTTGTTAAGAGGTAAGCTCTGAGCAGGGCTGGGCTCCAGGCATCTTGTGAGGTCCTCATCAGCTGAAGGGAGGAGTGTGCTGCAGGGGAAAGGAGACACCGTGCTGCTCAGGGACAGTCAGAAAGGATCAAAAAGGCCAGGGTGCAACATTCATCTGCAGTATCGTTATACACAGATTAAGAGACAGGGCTGCCAGGCTCACCTACTCAATTTCCCTTCCCAGGCAGCACCACTGACCCCAAGAGACACCCAAGACACTGGTGGGACTTTAGGGTCACAGCTTGATCTCCCTGTCTGCACATAAACCCAACACCATCCTGGCCTGGGCACAGGAGCAGGGATGCCCTTTAACGCCAGAGACCAGGGGTGTGCCTGCCCTCCACTTCAGCTCACCCAAGACAAACCCTCCTCCTCCACCTCTCTGCAGGAAGCTGTCGGGGCCAGCAGCACTCACTTTGGGGGCCAGAAACACCCATTTGGTAGCCCAGTTTTGCTCAGGGAAGCTGGCAGAGTGCAGCAGACCTGGAGGCCTTGCTGCTCCCCCAGCCCCATGCTGCAGCTGAGAGCCGCTGCTCACTGCTGGCCACATCAGAGCCCACAGAAGCAGTGCAGTTCCCTGGGGGGAACATCCTGTCAACACATCCTGACCATGACAACCCCAAACATCACCCAGTTCGTCTGTTCTGGGCCTCGCTCCCATCTGAGCTGGGTGTACAGTGCCAAGAAGGCATGCCCGGTCGCATAGACATCATGCCAGCCCCACCAGTTGGTTCTCCAGAGAGCAGAGGCTGGCTTCAGAGCCCGCAAGCCAAGCTGTTCCTCTCCCCTTAAACAAAGCTGCTTTCCCTGCTGCCAATTCCCTCTCAGGACACCAATCCTAAAGCCACACCGTGAACACCAAACATGTCACGGCCAGTGCAAACTCACCCCAGTCTGCCCAGTTCCAGTTTGCTGAAGCCATTTGATTGAACGCCGCTCTTCTGGAGGAAGAAAGACTTTGGCAACGACCACTGCAGGAGGAGAAAAGGCAACCAAATGGCTATTTAACCCGTGGTAAAAATCCCTCAAGCCCGCTATGCTCTGCCGTAGGCTGCCCTAGTGCGCTTCAGCTTGAACCGCCTCACTCTGCTGCGCATCGGCACTGCCACCAGACTGTTCCCAGAATAGCAAACAGAGCAGTCTTTGCTCTCTGCCTAATGAATCCCTCTGCTGTAAGTGGGAGTAGAGCATCTCGAGGTCAGAAGAGTGGGTTCCTCTCCCAGCCTGCTGCTAAAGCACAGGAGTGACAGACAGAGCTGGCTCCCTGCGGATGGGCATAAAGGGCAGGGTGGGTGTCAAGGCTGCAGGGCTGTGCCCCCTGCACTGACGGGAATTCAGATGCAAACCCCTTGCAGATCTGATACACTGGGTGGACTTCGTGTTGGTGGGAGAAAGAGAAGCGTGGGATTTTCCAGGCTCCTGAAGGCCTTGGCAGAGAGGGAAGAAGAGGGAAAACAGGTAGGGCAGGAGCCACAGGAAGCAGAACAAGCAGGCTCTGTGCCCAACTCTGCCCAGCCAAACCACCACTTCTCCTCAGCTTACCCACAGCCATACTCACCGTCTGGGCCAAATCCGTCCCTGCCCCAGTGTGGTACCCTTTGACACACCAGTTCCTCAGTAGCTCCAGACCTGGGAAGTGACAGAAAAGACAAGGAGCAAGAATGAATGACCAAGTTTGCAGAGAGTTAAGCCTTCCCGGCTTGGGGCACGCAAATAAGCTGCACGGAGTGAACTTCTTGTACAGTACGTGCTATGCAATAACTGCTTGAACACGTGCCCAAGCCCCAGCAAACACGGGGTAAACCAAGGGCGTTCACCCTTTGTACGAGCAAACATCAGCGAGCGCCAGCACGTGGGCTGCCGCAATGCCTGCCTGCCTTCCTCCCAGGGAGCCAGACACACCGTGCAGCACGCTCAGCTAAGCAGGGAAACTGGGGCAACACGGGATTTGCTGAATTAGACCAGACTGGCTGTCCCCCTGAGCCCGGCACCTGATTTGGGCTGCACCGGTGAAAGTTCTTTACAGTGCAAATCTAGAGCAGCTTTGCTGTCACCGGCCCCTTTCCCACAGCTCAGGCAACGTCCTCGTTGCACAGCACCAATCGGCTGCAGCATCTGTGACGTGGGCTGAGACCTGCTCTCCATCCCTGGCAGTGGCGAAACTGGCATGAACTGAGCTCAGCGGTGCTGTGACTGGAAGGGACCGTTCCTCCCACCGCACATGAGACACGCTGCTCCAGAGCACACGGACGGCACCTGGCAGCAGAGCCATGCGTCCAACTGCACTGAACGCTTCCTCCGAGGCCTCCTGCGAGCTGTCCCCACTGCAGTCAAGCTCTCTGTTCTCTGCTAACCCGGAAATACTGAGAAACCCAGAACTGTTCCCTTCCTATTTTCTTTTTTAAGACCCATAGCACAAGCTAAGATGCCTTGAGATTTAAGAACCACCGGATCAATGGCCAGGAACTTGATGCTGTCCAGCTGGGGTTACCGTGGCTTGCTATATGATACCAGCCCTGGCTATAGGAGGAATCCTTGCTGCCCAAACTCTGCTCCTCAGTGACCTTTCAGCAAGCCCCAGGACCTTGGAAAAAACCCCATGTGTTAGGGGCTGAGAGAAGTAGGGCAGCGCAGCAGCTCTGCCCCAGACCTTGCTGGCTGGGGAGAGAGGAGGCCTGCATGGAATGTATATGAATGGCAACAGGCCCCGCGGGGGAGGCTGGTTTTGCTCAGAGGTGAAGAGCAACAAGCAGGTAGAACAAATCTGCTCACTGGGCCACTTTGCGGAAGCTGGAGTGCTGAACCAGGACCCCGGCCTGAGCGGCAAAGCTCAGGGCAGCGCTTCAGCACAGACGATGACAGAATCTTTCTTCCAGCTGACAGAAGATCATCCAGCAAAGGTATTAGCGAGGCAAAGGATGACACATGCTGACAGCGCAGCTGGAGAGGGCTATGAGGTTACTGTCTCTCCGTGAAAGACTGTTACCAACCCCTTTGATATTTGCTTTAACACCAGTGAGAAGCGACAAAAGCTTTTTTTCCCCTGCTCTCTCTGCATGACAGCCAGGCTAGGCGCACACATATGGCTTCCTCAGCGGAGGGCCAAATCTTGCAGAAGCCTCTCCAGCTAGATCAGATACTGTATGGAGAGCCCTGAGCCACAGTCTCATTCTTTTTACGTTCTCTAATCCTTCACTGGTTCCCTCCCCTAAATATCCTCTACTGCTGCCCTGATGGAGACAGCTCTGGGAGAGAAAAAATTGGCCCAGCCCAGCTATGCCCCATTAAAGGGTGTTCTGTATTAAAATACAGACTTGCGTCTTGGAAAGGTAGAAATGATAACCAGAGTTCTAGAGTTCAGGAAAAATTCCTGTGTGCACACTGACAGTTTTTCATGAGTTTTTTTAACTCATGAAGCAGGAGACCAGGGAACATGCCCAATTTTTCCTTCACTTCACAGATCACCTGTAAGGAGCAAAGCCCAGCGACACCAGCTTTCTCCCTCAAAAGGGGGCAGAGGAATGTCGTAAGAGGCGAGAGCTACACGTTGAAGGCAGAATCCCAGCCTGCTTCAGCCCAAGGCACCTAGAAGCGCTGGTGCTGCATTTACCAGAGCAGTCAGCACCTCTGATCAACTCAGAATAAGCTTTTTGTCATATATGAAGCAGTCCGCGACGGTAACACATGTTCTACGGCTAGTGTGCAGGCAGCCAGCTCCCCCTCAACCTGCATAGCTCAAAAGTCTCTCACAACCACCATCGGGCAGCCTGCCTGACTCGAGTGACTGTGCCAGGCCCTCAGGTGGCAGTTACCTTTGTGTTTATTCAAGTAGTATTTGAGCTCCCACTGGGTCACCAGGATGTTGAAGTAACGAGGTTGCTCGAAGAAGCGCAAGTACCGCATGGAGATGTGGGTGGGAAACACCCGCTCAAACTGCCCACGCCGGGAATACTCGTCCTCTGTCTCCACCAGGATGCGAATATCATCTGGGGTCAGGATGTCCAAGACAGAAGAATAAAATTCCTGCAGACGAGCAACCCGGAGTCAGGCAGAAGTGAACTATGTTTTGTCAGTTCCCGTTCTCACCTCCCCACTCCTCAAACCCTCTCAGGCAGAAGTCTCCATGTGTCTGAGATCTCTGGGACACAGACCACACACAAAATGAAGCAGTCTAGGCACAGTGGTGACATCAACGCTGCACAGAGCCAAGGAGATCTCCAGTCAATGCAGCTCAGCCTCTCTCGCAGACACAGCCAGGTGGCACACAGGGCAAGTGTCCCTGCTAACCCGCACGGGAGCAGCGGGCGAAGGCTGTGAGAGCTGTGCAGAGACTCAAGGAGGAGCAGGCAGCACTCAGACCCTGCCAGGGGACTGGTGAATAACATGCCCCTCAGCACAAGCCTGTTTTAAAGTAAAGATGAGCTGCTGCAGCAGTGGCGTAAGCAAACCAAACATATTTCTGACCAGCTGTCCTGTAATCCACTGGAGCCCAAGTGCTCCTCATCATCTGGCCGTCCCCACAGAGGGACACAATCTGGACAGGGACAAGGGATAAGACATGTGGGACTGGTTGGTACAGTGGCTTGATAGGAGGGTGCAACTATCAGAGATTGTGTCATACCTGGTCAGGTACCTTCTGTGTCAAGTAATAGGCCTTCTTCATCTTCTCTGCTATGAAATGCTCAGATGCTGGCTTGGGGTTCTCCTTCAAAGCACTGCCCAGATAGAGGATACAAGAAGAGGCACCAGAGCATTTAAGTGGAGAACACAAAGTCTTGTCATGGCAGAGTTGCTCCCAGCAACTTCTGAGAGAGCAGTGACACCCTCAGGAAGATGCTGTGGAGGAGATAATGCTTTCTCCAAGGATTTCACTAGTTCTGAGATCAGTGATGTACCCACAGCCTTGTGCATCAGCACAGGTCCCAGGAAGGATGTGGGCAGGGGAACTGGGAGGGTCCTGCCAGCTCCTCGCTAAGGCATTTCAGAGTTCCCTCACGCAAAAGTTGAACCACCACCTCACACCCGCACAGGCTGCAAGAGGGCCAGAGATGCACTGTGACCCGATTCACAGCACTTGAAGCCTGGTGGGATCTCACGTTTACATCCTGCTCGGAATGCAGCTTCCTAACTGTAACCACAGGGCTAGGGGTACGAGTACTCGGTACTGGTACCGCCCAAGGAAGGAGAGAACTCAGATCAAAAATATCTTCCCGCGACATCCAAGAACTCTCAAGACTCAAATTCATCTCCACGCTGTGGGAAATCCCGGCCCTTTGTACGATCTGACCAGCAACCACCTAAACTATTCTAAGCACCCAACTGAACCATTTGGAGATGTCAGAGTCTGGGAGATACTTGTCCAACACCTTTTAACCCTTGTATCAATGCAGCTAATTTGTTCTGCTGGTACAAAAATAACTAGTTGTGTGCAGATCCGAACGGGGAGAGCAGAGCCTCAAGGTTATGCTGCATGGCTCTTAACACACAGATCTACTGGAATTATGCTCATATGCAAAAACCCCTTCATATCCGTCCTAGGGCAGGAGCTATGATTAGCAAGCTTGCCCCTGGATGCAGGACTCTGGTAACGTATTATCTAAACCATGTTAAGGATCTGCTTAATCCCCTGTGGGTCCCTCCAGGGACACCTGCCCATCAGCACCTCTGTCGCAAGGCGCAAATGAGCGTGTGATCAAAGCACCGCAGATGAGCTGGCGAGTGCTCCCCCCCTGGAACAGGCCCCCACTCCAGGGTTCTCCCTTCACTGCAGGCGCAGGGCAGGCAGAGGGCAAGAGTCCCATCTTTTGGCGTGCCCACACATCACCACATGCTGGTGCCCATCCCAGAAAGCCGCTCCTTCAGTGACATATGGCCAGCAGTTGCTCTGCTGCAGGGGCAGGACTGGCTTCCCACCCCTGCCACCAAGTTTGAAACCAGTACAAGCCCAAGCTGTGGTGAAACTCAGAAGGAGCAGGGGTCTGGGTGGACGCACGCCCAGGAATTAGCCTTATGCAAGAAACAGTCACATCAGCTGCGACATGAGACTGTGCACACCCCTACCCATAGATCTACAGTCTCTGACGCCTGCAGTTCTGCCTATGGAACAGATCGCTCCAGCCTTTGCAAAAGAATAGGTGCTCCTCTTGCTCAAGGCAGGAGCATGTCAGCCTCGGGGTAGAGGATAAGTGAATCCAGCCCCAACACAGCCTGCCAGCCCTCCAAGCAAATGGAGAGGCAGTGCGGGTCAGCATCGTGTTAGTGCTGGCAGGGGGGAAGGAGGAGAGAACACAACTCAACGAACTGCAGAGCAAGCACAAATTATGCTGATCTCACTTCCAACTATTCAGAGAGGGCATAAATCCTTCTGCCTTGAAGAGACCGCAGGAACCACATACCCAGGCAATGATGCAAGGCCTTCAGACACATAGCTGAAGGACCAGCAAGCACAGGCTCTCAACAGCATAGAAATCAGCGTTTGCTGGGCTGCAAGAAGCCCCCAGATGAAATCCCCCAAGAGAAAAGCCTGCCTCTCTGACAGAGAAAGGCGCTGACCTGCAAGTAGAGCTACTTCTCGTCTGTGACCTTGAGGCCACACTGTCCGTGCTGGGCAGAACAAAGCCGGCGAGGTTGAGAACATCCCGGATCATCTGGCCCTTGACGCTCACGTCCAGTGGGGAGTTGGAGTGGAGACTGTGGGGAGGAAGCATTGCAGCAGTCTGAGTGCTCGGACGGAGGTGCTGAGCCCCATGGCCCCAAGACCACACCCTGGGTTAATACTGACCAAGACAGAAAACCCAGCCTGCCCCTCGCTTCATCGCAGCCAGCCATGTGACACTGAGAGAAAAATCCTGACCGCAGCTCATTGAATGGGTGCTCCCTACCAGAAATGCTTCATTTCTCCACCTCTTTCCAGATTTGCTGGAAACCAGCAAATCCATCCCCAGAACCCTGTGGGGGACCACGGCTCTGCATCCACCTCACGCCTGTCCACTCTTGCAGGCAGGAGAGACTGTGCACTCAGGGACACTGCAGCTCCCGGCCCTGCCTGCGCAGCTGATGCCGCTCAGCCGGCTGCCATCAGCAAGCAAGGAACGGTGCAGGAGGCAGCAGAGCTGCTGATCGCTTCTGCCCACGCAAAGAAGAAATTCTGCTATCACCCGTTCCCTACGTGACACATCCCTCCTTGGCCTTCCTTTTTTAACGTAATCTTCCCTAGCTCTAACTGGAGCATGCTCAGCAAAGCTTTTAGAGCTGCGGATGGATGTTGCTTTCACAGACAAGGAGGGCTCTGATTCCTGCAATCTGGAGAGGGAGGCTTCAAAGCTCAGTCAGGGTGCAGGGGACATCATAAGCCAAATTCACTTTGTGGTAAAAGAAAGGCCATTATCCACTTTGCTGTGGCCCAGAATCTGCTTTACCTTGGGGAAATGTTGACCTCCAAGATCCAGGGCTTGAGATTTTCATCCAGCATGATATCAAACCCAAACAGCTCATGGCAACAATACGGCCGCCGCACGTACATCTTCACCAGGCCGTTCACGTAGGGCTCTGATCTGCAAGCCAAGTTAAAAATGCTTGCTTCCAGCAGCCAGGCAGCGGAGCTCTGGCTGTTCCCAGCACACGCTGTCAGTTCTCAGAGCATACACAGCCACGTGCTGCGCGAGCAGGTGGGCTGAGAGACTGACACAGGCCTTCGAGCTGCTGCTGCTGCACTGGGTATGCATCCAGCATTGCATCCTGAGCACTCTCGCTCTGTCAGGGCAGGATCCACCTCTGAACACAAGATCCATCCTGCACCAGTGCATCTTTCTTCTCGGGCAGGTGGCAAGCAGGGCAGAGTGTTGGGTACACCCAACCGTCCAGCCCACCCTCCAGCACTGCAGGCAGACCCCGGATGTGTAAGCTCTGTTTACCCACTGCAGCTACTGCAGCATGAGCACAAGTAACAGGATGAAAGGACGGATCTAGAGAGAAATACTGAAGCCAACAGCAGCGGCAGTGTTTAGACTGAGCAAAAGGATTGGGCTGAGAGAGGACTTGGGAGCTAGAGGGGTCAGGGTGCATTGCACACAGCAAGGGGTGCCAGGACTCACGCAATGATGGTTTTGATAACGATGTCCTTAATCTTCTCCCAGATGGCCTCGCTGTTAACTCCTTTCTGGTTCAGGTAACTCCAGAGAGCTTTGAGTGCCCTGGGACAGAGAAAGCAAAGGAGACAGCTCTGTAGCCCCTTGCTGTCCAGCCCTGCTAGGGGAGTGAAAGCAGCAAAGGTCTTCCCTGGCATGGCCAGCCTTCTGCCATCCTCAAACCCCTCAGCCCCTGGTTGCTGCCCTCCCCAGCCTGGCCCTTGGTCTTGTAGGCCCAAGCTAGTAGAAACATCAATCTGTCATAGACTCGTCTCAGCACTGGAGTAATAGGTCCCAAATTAGCACACGAGCAAGGTAAATCAGGCACAGATCTTCTCCTCCCTCCCCCTCTGTGTCCTCAGCAAACCTCCCCTTCCTGCAGGCCTTCCCCCGCAGCACTGCAAAGCAGCTCAGCAGGAATCCAGCAAGACCCCCAGAAATCTGTTAGCTTGAGCCATTTCACTGAGGCTCCAGGGACGGAGAAAAAATTTTGAAAAACGTGGAGAACAAGACGGTAGAGGAATCATCTCTGCTTTTATAGGAGTTTCCTGCATCACTGAGTGCTGCAAGCTACGCTGACACTGAGCCAAGGATGCTCAGATGTTGTTCAAGTGAGACCATGTGGCTAATGGCCAGGAATCCAAAGGTCATGCTTCTTGCATACGAGATGGAGTGGCTTACAGCCACTCGCAGCTTTAATGGGGGAGCAGCCAGCTTCGACTTGCGTGGCAGTACTAAAAACCCACAAAATCCCACCCCACAAGATTTCAACGTCTGGGGGACAGCAGACCCTTCTCAAAGTCCCTGTGGAGGAACAGACCACTGCGCAGCAGGTCCAGGTCTGAGAAAGCAATCCTACAACAGCAAACCACCTTCTGCAGCAACCTTTGAAGTGAAGTAGCCTTGCCCAAGCCCACAAACTGAGAACTCTATCCTGCATTATTTTTAAAGAACTTCACTGTGGAGTCAGAGACAAGTATCTGAATCCTTGGATCAGTCCATATGTGGAACAGCAGGGCACAGGAACTCCTCCAAGTCTGCAGACCTCCTCTCAAATGCCTAGAAATGGCACCACTGCTCCTATTCACATTGAGCAGCACACAAATTATCAGGACCGTCCCCTTCTCTGCCTCCACAGGAAGGTCAAGAGTGACACAGGCAGAAGCTCCCACCTAGCCAATTTAAGCACTGCAATTAGCTGTTCAAGTTCCAGCAGAAAAAAACCCCAACAAACTCTGCTTTAACCACATCCCATCACCCCCACAATAGGGCAAGGGGATAAACAAGCACAGATGAGAGCAGTGTTGGAAGCCAGAGATGGCACAGACAAGGCAGGATGAACAGCAACCACAGCCCAAGCAGCAGCAGACAGGATGAGTCACAAGGCTGGGAGGTAATCCAGATTCCACTGAGACTGACCCATGATAAAAATCACTCTGCCCCTCCAGTTTTCCCCAAAAGGAGGCAGATGATACAGGAAGTGCCTTCAAATTTTGGGTAGGAATACTGAAAAAAAGCTGACTTCACAGAGAATAGAAAGAGCTGTCCGCAATCCTAAAAGCAGCACCTACCATTTGTGTCCCTGACAAGCAGTCTCATCCGAGTTGGACTTGTACTCTGTGTTCTTCTTGTTCACGCTGTAGTTGGTCAAGTGCATGAACTTGTTACTGAGGCTCTTCATGGAGGAGGAGTACCTGGAGGAGGCAGTAGGAGCACGAGCAGTCTGAGCTTGAACGGGCTGTCCCCAAGCCCAGGGGGCAGGCAGAAACCCTGCTCTCATCCCAGACCACTCTCAGCCTCTCAGCAGCCCTGCCGCCTCCCTCCCCGAGGCTGCCTGGAGCTCTCTGTCCACAAGTGCCCAGCGCTGATGGACCAAAGTACGAGACACAGAGCAGGCTGCCTTGGGGGCAGTGGGATGCAATCCCATCCTCACAGCATGTTCTTAAGAAAAGACCAGAGCATGGGTGAGCAAAAGCACTGACGAACTGTGGCAGCCCAAGGCAATATAGTCAAAACTGGAAGAAACTCCTCCATTTGTGGCATGCCAGCTCTCAGCAGTAGGAAGCACAGATACCACTTCTCAAGAACTGCTTTCCACCGAGTTGGATCTTGCCTTGGGAAAGGTGGATGAACGACAGACACATCCTCTCACATTCCCTTTCAACACCGTCAGCTGCAATGACCCCACGTATTTCCAGACTGCTTCTTAATGAAGTGAGCTACAGCTTTAAGCATCACCATACACGGGATGACTCCCTCCTGCCCTGGCCGAGGTGGATACCCCAGGACACGCGCTGAGCCCCCCAGCACCGCTCTCCCGCACAACCTACTTGCAGCTCGCAAAGCGAACCAATCCATCCTTGAACAGGTAGATCCTGAGGGGATCGTAGCAAGTGACGTAANTTAGCTGAGTGGTGGTGGTAGGTCATAGGCTGGACTCGATGATCTCAGAGGTCTTTTCCAGCCTTAATTATTCTATGATTCTATGATTCTATTTCCAAGGTAAGTGCATCACAGTCAAAACGAGAGAGAAAAAAGCTCTCCTGTTCACAGGGAGATGCTGCAGCACACAAGCAGTATTTCCTTCTGCTCAGTTCCATTTTGAAGAGATTTTTCCCAGCTCTAAGACACAGTAGCTTTTTCACACCCACAAGACTGATTGCAATATTCAGTTACATCTAAGATGCGCAGTCGGCCACAGATGGTTTGGTTCAGTGAGCAGAAATAGTTGGAAATTTTCATCTAAGTCATTTATTATTCACCCCAGAGGTTCAGGATTTTCCAGAGGAAAGTTTATCGCTTTGCACGGGAAGTGGATGGGGAGAACAGAGAGGCCAGCACAGCAGCTCCCTGCCTGCCAAACACCAGACATTTTCCTGCCCTACAATAACCTTCCCAGAAATCAGCCTCAAACCAAGATGAGCGGCTCTTTTTTTTTTTTTCTGCAGAAGGGGAAGGAGATTTTGAAAATTCTGTTATTTCAAGAAAACCCTTTGGCTGACGTCCACATACACAGAGGCTCTTACTGACTCATTCTTACTTGGATAAGAACAAATCTCTGCAAATTGCCACCTCTTGCCTGGGACTTCTCTTTGCACTGTGCTTGTGGGCACTGGATAAGGTGGGTTTTGCCTCTGAAGATGCCAAACCCCGGAGAGTACAAAGCAATGGGAGCAGGATCACAGCAGAGCTGAAGCTGATCACCTGCCAGACAGAAGCTCCAGAAAGCCTGTGGAGCCAGTTTGTACCAGAGACCTCAAAAATCCACCCAGAGACAGCACTGCTCTGGCAAGCCCAGCTGCAGCTGACAGAGCCAGACTTCCAGCAGCAACATTTACACCCAGGCAGTCAAGAAGTTTCCAGATGCAAATCAGGTGCTTCTGCTCTGCCACGTAGTGGCAGTGGCCCAGACCTGGCCAGAGAGACTAGACACGAGGGCATCCCAAGCTGCGTGTCAACCTCGCTTTCCTTCACTCACCTCTGTACCAGCAGTGGTCTCCTTTTGGGGAGCTGGCTCCATTTGTGGATGACCTGGATACCAATGCCTCTTGCAGATGCTGGCTGCAAAACATAAACAAGAAGAGATCAGATCTTCTCTCTGCAGCTGCAGCGAGGCAGAGGATTGAGCTCTGCTCTGAACTTACTGGTTTCACAATCCATTTCTGGCAGCTAGCTCCTTCCTCCCATGCTTTCTTGAGTAATTTGATGTCCTGGGGCAGGATGAAGGACTGGGGGAAGAAGTTAAATTCCTTCTTGCCACAGCGAGCCTGCATCTTCAACAGGTTGCGCCACAGACGGTCCTTCCTCCCAATTTGAAATGAACCAGGGAAGTGGTTTAGCTGGAAAGGAACCCAGATGCTGAGAGACCTCCCTGCCTCCCCAACTCCACACCCACCCCTCACTGCTCCCTAGCCAGAAGATACATCCTTTACGAACACAGTGCAGGGCAATGCTCTTTGCCTCCCTCCCAGGATTGCACCAACACAGGACCAACCTGCTCCTGAAGCTTTGCAGGGACAAACACCCGCACAGTGACCCACATTGGCTACACAGCCAGCAGCTGCCACCTCGTCCCATCTGATGTCTGAGCAGCTTCAGGACACTAACCCTCAGCCTCTGAGCTCTCCCTGGCAGTATCCTCCACCCCAGTGGTTTCTTGCTGACTTCTCAACTGTATGCCAGAGTCCTGCCCATGCAACACTAGCTCTGGGGACAGAAGGACCCCACAGCAATACAGGAACACATCTGGAGGCTGCTAGTAGCTTCCAAACCTGGATGTTACCTCAAGAGTGAGCAGTTTGTATCATCACAGCCCTCCAGATCAAACATGTCTGTGTGACAGGTATCAAACCCCTGCTCCCTCACATGTTCCCCAAGCCATGGGCCACTCCTGACCCTTCGGGTTAGGTACATCCCCTCCGGCTGTGCTGGCAGGGAGGATGCTCAGCTCTGCCAGAGGAAGGACTGCTTTATGCAGCAATGACTGAATTTAGTCAAGCTCACAAGCGAACGCAGCTTGGCCACAGCCTCAGTCCATTCAAGAGCCACCCTCGCAGCGGGGTTGCTCACCCAGCTGCACCCATCTCTTGGGCTCATCTGCCAGCACAGGAATGCCGGCTGCCGTGCTCTGGAAGGGACACTGCAGCAACAGCCTGCAAGTAAACATCCGGCCCTGGACAGGGGGCACCCAGACTGCTCCTAGCACACTTTCCATGCACATGAAGGAGGTCAAAGCAAAACATCCCCTACCTTCTGGTGCTCCTTGATGGTTCTGAAGCTGGGAGACTTCATGTGGTGGCCCCAGCAACCCAGCCAGTCATTGCTTTCTGAAGGAAAAACAGTAAAGTCCATGACCAAGTACCCTTCCATCCACAACACCCTCCTCAACCCCCCAGGACCTGTGGCCAACACAAGTGTGCCAGGGATACTGCACAGCAACACCACAAAGCACTCAGGCTTGGTACTGCAAAGCCACCAAATCAAGGGCTGTGAGTGGGATCCAGTTAACTGGGTTGGTCATACCCTTGCAGACATGACTGCTGCAAGGATCGGGGTCTGACATAGGGTCAAAGGAATGGTTTTATTGCCCTAGTAAACTGACCTCCCTGCTTTACAGTTGGCTCATCAGCACTGCATTGCAGAGGGATGTGTAGGACTGCAAGACTTCCTAGGTCTTGCCCTGCCCTGCGTAGCCTCAAAATAGTGTGCACTGAGGTCTCCTGACACATGTAGGAGCCCCGTAAGTACTGGTGGGAGATCACACTCCAGGGAACGGGTCATAGCTGCAAATGCCCAGGGCTTTCCGAGCCCCAGCTCTCTCCTACACATCTCTTCAGCGACAAGACTCCAACGCCAAGAACTCTCTGGCTATGACCAGAGAGGACGACTTCTTCCTCAGCACATGGCGACAAGGGACTGCGGGCTGAGGTTTGCACTAGATGAGTGCCAGGCTCCTTAGAGTGGCAGCACCATCTAGAGGCACAGCTCAAACAAGCCAGAGCACAGCTCCGCTGCCCCACACACTGCCTCAGCTCCTCATAGCCCGGGAAGAAGTCCTTGTGGTCTATGCCAGGGACAAGCCAAGAGGGAGATCAGGCCCTGCCAGGAACCACAGACCTCAGATACTGTGGGTCAGACGGTGAGAAAAGGGAACCCAGCATCCTGCAGTGCCGAGTACGTATCGCTCCTGCTCTGCTTCTCGCAGTCCCGCAGGCTGGAGCCGAGGGAGGACACATGTCAGATGCTGCCAGCCTCCCACAACTTACTTTTGCTGACTGTGAAGTGGGACCTGCCAACGGTTTGCTTCACTATGTTCGGTGTGACCGTGCACATTTTCCACCGCAGTAGTTTCCTCTGCTCCCAAGGCAGTTTTTCCACTAGGAAAGGAAAAAGGTAAGGATAGAAAGAAAGCAAACACCATACCCTGATTTTGTACAGCTGCACCCAGGGGAACTCTTATGGTTTGCTGCACAGGCACCCAGCCAGCAGAGAAGGGAGTGTAGCCCCCTTCGCAGGACTAGCAGGGAGCAGAAGACTCCACAGCACAGGGAGATCCAGGACACTGGAACATGCATGAGCAGCCGTTGTTTTACTCGAGCCCTTTGGGCCTCACAGTGGTGCTGAATCTCATCACAAGAAGAGTGAAGGGAGGCCACTGCCAGCTGTGTGCTGGCCACGCTGCTAGTAACAGGTTGGCCGCTCTCACCCCGCACGGCAACAGAGCCCAGCTCACCTTTCTCATCCCGAGTACTGAAGTAGATGGTTGGAGGCACATTAGGGAATAAACTGTGGACAAGAGCTGGCTTGAGCACTTTCTCCTGATCCTCAGTGGGCTGGGCCAGGCACTCAGTGTGGTTCCTAGGAGAGGTGAAACAGTAGGTGGTTGGCTAAAGGTGAAGAGTAGCACAGGGAGGAAGGAGGAAGAGTCTTGACCCAGGTATCGGAAATTTGCATCACTGTGATGTGGTGCAAGGAACGGGTGCCAAGGTCAGTAACCCAGCCTGAAACAACGAGGGGGTGAGCTTGCTCTGAATGCACACAACAAGTGTTGTAACCCCCACGGGTTTTGTGTTTTGCTGGGGCAAGGGGTGGAGTTTGTTACATGATGAACCTTATAACCTAGGCCACGGGAACAAGGGGTGGAGGTTGTAATGCACACATCATTCAGCTGTTGCAACTCTGGCAGTTTTGGTGTGTTGCAGGGAAGAGGGCCGGAGTTTTACCAACTGCATGGACACCTTCTTACCACAGCAATCCCTAACACCTGGGAGGAAGGGTAGAATTTATAACTTATCTATTAAGGTTGTGATGGCGTTAAAAGGAGAGTTTATAAAGAACATACATTCAAAGATACTCCACTGCAGCCAGTGGAAGAAGCCACACCAGAGCAATCCACTACAGAAAAGAGCAGCAAAAGAAAAAGAACCGCAACGCATTGACCTCAATCTCCCAGGCCCACCCTCACCTCACTGAAGGGACTGAGCATAGCCTGCAGAGAGGGAGATGAAGACCAAGACGAGAGAATAAGAGGTGTCTTCCCAAACTGTTGTATATATTCTTTTTCCAATATCAGAACTGGCAATTAAGTTTGTTAATTGGCAACAGATCATATCGATTAACATTCCTTGGCACCAAAGTGGTGTTGCGCACAACACACTGAAGGCAAGAGGCACCTGCAAAGGCTTCGAGGCCAGTCCAGCGCACAGGGAAGTGGCCAGCGTCCCTCCCTCCCTGCCGCAGGAGGCATTTGGCCCAAGTTCTCCTTCCCCCTCCACCCGCCCCCAGCGACCAACCAGCCACATCCTGCTATAAACAGCTGCTGGTCTGATTTATGTCACCTCTGCAGGACTTTCACACCCACAGTCCTGCAGCACCCTGAGCTTCAACAGTTGCGTGCAGGAAGCCTTCCTCATCTCCCAGGTGAATTATGGCATGACAGAAAGCAGTAAGTTGTCAGGGCAGATAGCAAGGCCTGAGGCAGCCCTGGTGCAAGGGGCAGCGCAGGTGCAAGAGCCAGCTCCTGTTGCTAGATGGGCAAGAACAGGTCCCACAAAGGTCTGCCAGGAGTCACGGAGGCAGGGCTCAGATGACCACAGGCTGACCAATCCTCCCCAGAGAAACCTCCTTCCAAAAGCTAAAGAAAAACCCAGGCTCCAGGACTTGTTTCTCAGACGGAATGTTGAGACGCAAGACCTCAGTGAGTTTTTGCAATCTCTGGCCCAGGACGCCTCCACTCTGCTTCATCTGCAAGGCCATAACTCTCCAAGAGCACAATTAAACCCAGTAAACCTAACCCAGCAACTGGTAGTGGCGCTGAGCCCCCTGTTTTGCTGTGTTGAACACCCCCTCCACACTTTGCAGGCTGCTGCCTGCAGCAAGACAGCAGCTTTGGTCTGCAGGGCAGCAAGGAAGCTCCTGTTGGTCAGGAAGTCTGTCACTACCTCTCCTCCATCCCCCCATACGTTACAGATCTCCTCTGTCAGCAGGGAGGGCAAAGACAGACAAGTTTGGACAACGATGCCAAGTTCAATGCACTATTTCCAGGTACTAACCTGGATACAAGAGCCACAGGGCCACTGGAGGACGAGCCGGCGACAGACGAAGCATCTGAGTCACCTGCAGGAGGGGACAGACAAGTTTTACCTCCGTGGGGAATGAATGCACACAGAGTTAGAAAGGGAAGTGACAACTACTGCAGGGCATAGACTGCCCTGACTTCCCAGTTGCCCTGAACCCTTGGATCCTGGGCTTTGCCTACTAACTGGTGGCATGGAAGGCAGGGCAGGGGTTGGAGCTGACAACCCTGCACAGTGAGAAGGGTAAGTTTTGGAGCAGAACAGCAGTGAACCCCAGCCTGCTCCCCAGAGCAATCTGTGCAGTTCTTCCTTGCTGCTACAGAGCTTTGGGGTTCAGTATAATCTCTAGGTTATCCTGAACTGACAGCATGAATGTAAGACAGGAGGGCCGCTGTGCTCACTCGCAGCTCCCAGACAGCCCCCACACTCCCCAGCTCGAGGCACGGAGCACAGCCCTCCCGGGGAACCAGCACTCACTCTCCTCGTCCTCCTCCTGACTGCAGCTCTCCTCCAGGTCATCAAGAAGTTCTTCCTCCGCTTCATCCTGGGGATGGCTCAGCTCCAGCGAGGACTGCTCATCAGTGACACTAGGACAGAGGACATCACATGAGAAGGAGTGGCACATGCTTTCTGAGGCCAAAAGATCCAGAAGCCCATGAGGTAGCATGAGATAACACGGGCAGGGGTGTGACAGCACCACCCTCCCCGCTGCTGATGTACAAGCACCGATCCCAAGCTAGCAAGATGGTGAGGTCCCAGGGCACCCTGAGAGGGCACATTTTCAAAGCAGCCAGAAAGAAAAAGGCACTCTACCAGCAGGAGCTCCATGTCCTTGTGTCCTCCCTGTCCCACATCAGTATTCCTTTAGAAACTCACATCTTTGCCCAGGAAAGTCTTGCTGGGCATGGCTTCGCCCAACTTACATGCAGACTCTGCCACAGCAAGAGCTCTGTGACTGCAGGGAGCGAGCTAAAAATGCCACACG
Organism: Todus mexicanus; assembly: GCA_013389965.1. NCBI lineage: Eukaryota > Metazoa > Chordata > Aves > Coraciiformes > Todidae > Todus > Todus mexicanus. Next base: position 33,079 of record WEIS01081786.1, read on the forward strand.
ACAATTCCACGCCATGGCTGACGATGGTGGAAGGGCTCCAAGCCACCCCAAGTGCCTGCGTCAAGCTGGAGGTGGCAGAAAGGCTTCCCCCACACCAGGATGCCACAGATGGGTTTATTCTGGGACACAGCCCATGGTTATCCTCCCGGCCGCCCCCATAGTGCCCACAGTGCCCAACATACACAGAACATGCAGCCCATCCCACCACGGCTCCAGCCTCTTCCTGCCTCTACTTACTCAAGCTTTCCCGGGAGCACTGCCTGGGCCTGTTTCTCCTTCGTCTCCAGTTGGATGGCAGACATCTTAGTTGTGACTTCTGAGATGGCAGTGAGGTGTGGAGGCTCCGCTCCCGCCACCCGGTCCCCGCTGAGCGGGTTCAGCGAGCTCACAGGCCGGCAGCTGCCATTGTGGTCGGGAGAGCCGGTGTGCGAGGCCAAGAGATGGACGCTGATCCGCTTAGCGCAGACGACGGCACCGTCGGTGCCGATAAGGCTCGAGTTACCATTAAGGCGATGGGCACCCGGCTCCAAGTTGAGAGGAGTGACCGTTTCCTTCGGGGTGAGCTGCGCCGTGACGTGCCTCCCCCACCTGCTGTCCCAGTTGGACAGGCAGCCCGCGTTCGTAAGGCCAGAGCTTTCGACTTCGCGTCCAAAGCCATTGCACGTGGCAGTCTGTCCGGCCGGCTGCTGCACGGCCTCCGGGAGGCTCAGCTCCGGCTCCTTCTCTCCTAAGCTGCGCGCTCGCCCCTCAGCGTCCTCTTGTGAGCACCGGTCCCTCCTGAGGGTCGCGGTGCTGGGCACGGGGGTCAGGAAGGGGACAGCAGTTTGCTCCAACACGAGGTTGCTGCTTTTCACTGCTCTGCTGTCCAGGTTGCCAGGGGAGCCATCTCCAACCTCCCCAGAGCGAGGCCACGAGGCGGCGAGGAAGCTGCGGGTGTTCCCCACCTTCTTGTTCTCCAGCGACTGCAACAAAGGCACTTTAGCACTGCTTGGCCGTAGGAAGGAGTTGTTGTTGAGCACTGGTCTATAGGAGCTGGGAGCCTGCCGACCTGAGCTGACGGCAGAGCCTTTGACCCCAGCCCCGGTGCGCTCCTCCACCAGCGCAGGCAGCAGGCAGGGCTCCATCAGCAAGGAAGACATCGCCCTACCCCTGGCAGAGCCGCTGTCTGCAGGGCTTCGGGAAGGAAACCCACAGAGCTTGGGTCTGAGGCAGGAGCGTTGGCAGAGCAGAGCACTCCTGCCCAGGTCCAGGGAGGGCTGGGCCAAGGGCAGGCTCGGACGGGTGTCTTCAGTGGGGTGTGCGTGGCATAGTGACGGTGGGCACAAGAAGCAGGATTGCTGCAGAGGGATCCCTGAGGGCAGCAGGCTGCGATCCCGGAAAGCACTCACATATTTATTTTCTGAATTCCAGATGGGTTTCACTTGCTGCCGAGTGAGGTGCCAGGCCCGGTGCAGCTGAGCTCTCCCTGATGGAAGGGTGCCTGACTCGAGCCCAAGGCTCTTCTCTTGTTTAGGGCCCAGATGGGCGCGTTCTGGTCCTGCAGAAGCCATGTGGAGCCATAGCACGAGGCACGAGAGAGGCAGTCACCTACAGCAGCGTCTTTGCTGGCCTGAAACAAGACGATAGCATGAAAGGTGCTGCTATCCTGGCAGGGCAAAGCACTCGGCCCAGCGCCACAGGAGGAGAGCAGGATGAGCTGCTTCCTTTGCAGGATGGAAAATCTTGTCTCCATCTGCTGAGCTCACTGAGAGTCTCCCGGGACCAAGTCAAAGGAAGAGCTGGCGTCTCACATGAAACCAGAGAATGTGAAGGACAGCACAGAGGGCCATGGGAAAAGTGCTGTCCACAGGAAAGCTTGCACCCTGCAAATGTGCAGGGCTGCCTGGTTACCAGCCAGGGCCGTGGGGCAGCAGGCCCAGCACAGCAGCCCTGGCCACAAGGAGAGAGAGGCTGCCTGCCCAGCTGCCTTGGACCTGGTGCTCCTGGTCAGAGTCCACTCCCACGGGTCTGCAACTCCAAATCGCACTGTGTGCTCCACCATCAGCTCTCCCAACTCCACTGCAAACCCCAAAATGTCTGCTGCTTTTTCTCCTCCTCTCCTTAAAGCTTCAGCTCCTGAGGTCACACAAGTAGGCAAGAACCTCAGCCCTTGCTTTTAAAAGTAACGCGTTTCTCACTTTTGTAATCCCATGGAAAAAAGCTCAGCAAGGGCTGAAGGCATCGCAAAGAGCTCAGGACTGAGAAAGCAGCAGCACTGTTTTAATATCAACACCGTGGTTTCCAGCAGACTGGCAGTAACATGGACATGCTTTCCTCCCCACTGCAGTCCTACAGAAAAGCCTCATGCAAGCAGCAACTGGCAGACCATGGAGCTGCAGGCAGGGGTGGCCTGAATCCTCCTAAAATGAACTGTTGCCTGCAAGATCCTCTTGCCTGGGGAGAAGGGAAGGAGGAAACAAACCACACACCAGGTATTTGTCTTGCCCTAACACATGCCCGGAGGGCCCCTGGATAGGAATTTGTATCCCAAGCTGGCTGGCTAGCTTGCTCTTCCACCTTCCAGCTCTCGCAAGCTTGCATGTTTAAAACCCAAAAAGTACAAAAAGGGTAAGCAGAGCATCAACCACCACCTTCTTAGTTTTCCTGAGAGGGGGTCTTAACAATGTTTATAAATACTTAAAGGGTGTGTGTCAGAAGGACAGGACCGACTGGTCTGGTGGTGCCCAGTGACAGGGCAAGAGGTAACAGACACAAACTACAACATAGGAAGCTCCATCTAAACATGAGAAGGAACTCCTTTACTTCGAGGGTGCCGGAGCACTGGAACAGGCTTACCAGAGAGGTAGTGGAATCTCCATCTCCGGAGACATTCAACACCTGCCTGGATACAGTCACCTTCTCTAGGCGAACCTGCCTTGGCAGGAGGGTTGGACTAGGTGATCTCCAGAGGTCTCTTCCAGCCCTTATCATTATGTGATTCTGGGACTGTCTCCACTTGTAAATCAGGCACCAGTCTCCCACACGCATCAGGTCAGCAGCGCTCCAACCGGAGGCTGTACCAGCTGGGAACATCCCACGCAGGATCCCATACGAGCTACACGTCCTCAAGCAGAGCTGCTGCCCTGCCACGCTCCGCAAGGAAGTATGGAAGGGGTCAGGTCCACATCGTGCCCACGGCTGCACTGCTCGTTAGCGCTTGTACAGCCCTGATGAGGAGTGAGTGGCCGCGTTCCTCTGCAAGCTGCCACCCAGAGGGGCTCTGAGCCCCAGGGAATGGAATCCCAGGCGCCGCACACAACTGAGCTGTGCCACACCACCCCATTGCTACCTGATCTGCGCCCAGCAGCAAACTCAGCCGTGTTGTGACATTCACAGCGATTAGCACAGGGCGAAGAGGCTGTGGCTCAGATGCCGCCACTTGCCTGGCTCAAGTTTCCCCCAGCAAATAAGCGAGTGAAGCTCGGCTTCCACAGGCCATCCCCCCCCAGGATGCACCCAGGTTGCAAGCGCGCTCGAATCGCAGAGCACCCCTCGCACGCCAGCAAATGGCGGTGTGAAAAAGTAAAATAAAAACACGAGGAGGTGAATGAAAGTGTCCCCGATGCCCCTGCCCGGAGGGGACTGTCACTGCAGCGCTGCCATGCGTGCTGCCAGCTTGGCCACCGCCCGCGCTCTCACCCGGTTGTGAATGACCTTGCAAAACCAGCCTGCAGTGAAAGTCACCTGCGCCTGGTCTCCACTCGGCTTTACAGCTATCAGTGGATCATCCTGCTATAAAAATAAAAGCGATTTGGCCTAATGAAGTTGTAACAAGGGACGTGAATCCTACAGCTGGCTTAGGCACAGGCATGAGCATGCCAGCACCAGCCCTGTGTCACCGTGCTCTAGAGTAAGTGACAACAGCGACACAGATGTGACCCGCACGGGGGTACCACCAGCTGCCACAGCCGCCAGGGTGGAGGCCTGGCCATGGCATGACCTTAACCACCGCTGCCCACTCACCCAGGGCTGGACCCCAGCCCCGCAGCGGCAGAGTGACAACGAGCTGAGCTGGCTGCTCTCCGGAGTGGCTTTGCTGCAGAGCTGCTGAAGCAGCTGGACCAGCCTGGGACTGGAAGCTGCAGCTGCAGGAGGAAATAGCCGGGCCTTTCACACAGCTTCCAGGAGAAGACTGTGCCGGCCTGTGGCTAATAACCAGGGCATTTTCCCCGTGGAGACACAGGAGCTCAGAGATAGGGGCAGGAGGTGTGAAAGGAAGAACATGCCCCAGCACGGGGCAGGTCAGGATGCACCCAGATGGGCAGCACCAGCTTACGCTGCCTGTCTATCCCCTCACACTCCTGTCCCACCTCCTGTGTGAGGACACACGGCCACCTCTGACACCTGCTTGCAAACCGGCTCCTGCCCTCGCTGCAGGGACAGCTCAGCAAAGCAGCTGCGGAACACTCAGGAGAACCAGCAGAGACAGAGGCACCTTCACACGTCGTGCTGTGGGTGTAACGGGACAGCAGCTGCCACGTCCCTGTGGCACTGGGCACGAACCACGTCGTGTCCCAAGGTAAACCCCTGCTGGTTACCAGCCAGGGAAGTTTCCCCTTTACGTTTGACTCAGTTTTCGGGTGGAAGAAGGTCACAGCTTGATGCAATCCCTGGCTCTGCCAACCCAACCCTACGGCAAAGGAGCAGGAGTCAGTTCCGCTGCTCACAACAGCAATAAAACTACACGTGGAAATTTTATTGTAGAAACACGAGCTGGGAAATGCGCAGGGTGAACTGGCTGGGCTGGAAGGCAAACCCAAACATCATTACTAGTAATTAATGGATTTTGTCTTGGACTTACTGACATACAATATAGAGGCCAAAGTTGTCACTGTTGGAGTGACCGTACAGCTGCACTCGCTTACAATTATTTCGCTAGCACCTTTCATTACCGCACCGCCTGCTCGCAAGCTTCAGGGCGTCAGCTGGAGCGCGGCCACAGCCCTTACAAATGTCACATCGAAGGCACGAAGGGGCCGCCACATGTCCCAGCCCGTGCGCGCCCCAGTAAGCGTCAGTGGAAGTCCCTCCTTCCAGCCCCAGCCTCCCCGCAGCGTGTGCTTTGCTAACAGCACCGTGGCAGCTCCTCGCAGCCCCCTTTCTAACGGGAAAGGATGAGACCGTCAGAGCCCAGGTCTGCACGTTGCCTCTCCGTCATGTGAGTTCGGCTGGGGAGGTTATTTTAAACGCAGTTGCGGTGACACGCTTAAAATAACAGGAGCTTGCAAACGTATGTGGTGCAAGCTGACCTGATAATGTGCTGTCAGCCTCGCGCAGCCCCAAGCCTCAGCCCGACAACTGTGATTTGCTATTGTTTTCTGTGCGCTTGCAGGGTGCAATTTATCCTCTTTATAATTTGAAAGGGTAACAGCTTTTTCCAAATGAGACCTGAGTTCGCACCAAGTTCCTCACCCGCAGCTCTGGGACTTTTGATTAAAGCTCGAACAACCAAGTTAACAACAACGCAAGACAAACGGGGTTTAAAACCAATTTAAGTTTCAAAATAAGGGTTTGCACCCCTTCAAAAAAAGCATGTAAAACCTTTCAACGAGATCAGACACACTGATCTGAAACCAACCGGCTGAGAGCGCCTAAAGCTGCTCTCGCGCCTGGCAGACAGGTACAACCTGTGAGCTTCAACGGCACGGAAACAACCCTCACCTACAGCAGCTCCAGGGAACGAGGGGTCTCAGCTGCAGTCACACATTGAGGCAAAGCAGCACGTGAGAGCACAGGGTCCTGCTGGCCACCAGAAGCCCATGAGGACAAGACACCTCAGAGACAGCTTGGCCACCACGGAAATGCCGGCGGAACAGGGACCAACAGCCTGGTGTGCTGCTTTGCCATGCAGAGAAGCACTGCTGCTCCCTCAGCTCTATTATCGTCCTGCAGAACCATCTTTTGGGTGCAAAACCAGAGGCACAGGATGACCACCAGTTTCCCTCCTAATTAAGACACCAAGTTTTCGCTTGGGCACTCAGGTCAAAAGAAAAAAATAATAGATAACAGTGAGAAACCACCCACCACGGGGATGCATCAGCAAATTCCACCCGCGTGCTGGGATTACAGTCGCGCCCGGCATTTGTGCTGGGGCTGGTCATTTCAATTCAGCGGCTGCGGTGCTGAGCTCTACTCCACGCTGAACAGAGGAGGCAAGAGAAGTGCATGGCTGCCCAAAATGATCCTGCAACTAAGCAGAGCCCTGCCCTGCAAGAAGAGCAGAGCAGCTCCAGCATGTGCTCCCGTTCCCAAGGTGGTGGGGAGGGATGGGGAGGGATGGGCAGGGGACCTTTTGGGCACAGTAGGGTGCCAGACCAAGCCCTGGGAGAGCTGGAATCCAGCCTCTGCCTCACCCTGCACTGCAGCAAGTGCCTCTCTCCACACACACACACACAGGGTGTGCTGCGAACAAGGCTCATGCATTCGGGCTCACAGGGAACTCTCAGTGCTCTCAGGGCACGGCGCTGGGCAAGGTGAGGGACTCCCGTGTGGTCAGGCTGAAAATTCAGGGCTGCAGCTTTGCCGTGGAGAGAGCGCATCGGGGACACCTGAAATAAAGGGCTGGCCCAGTGCTCACCCGGCTGAGCTGACCTGGCTGTGAGCAGAGAGCGCAGAGGCCACACCAAAGAGCGAAGGGTCCAGAGTGTGCAGTCCCCATTGCTATCGAACGATATCGACTTTTCTGCCTTGACAGAGCCTCCAGGCCTCCAAAGTCACAGCAGACTGTGCAGCAAAGCTGGGAAGCCCCTGCCCTCACTCCCACTCCCAGTTCGTACTTTCTCATCGCCTGTGTTACGGGAGCAGCTGTACCACAGCATCAACTAGAGCAGGGAAACGAGTCTGGATTAAAAGCAGCCAGCTGAAGCATGGGGTGTTTTACAGCCTTCCAGTAAGAAGGTCTAAAGCATCCTCCTGCAGATGGGAGCAGGCAGGGAAGTGAAGGGACAGCGTTCTCGACTGAGAAAAGGTCTGGAGGGAGAGTTACGCAGTGAGACCTGGGCAGAGCTCGGCCACCAGCGCAGGAACCTACAGGCGGTCAGCGCAGCTCGCTCTGGTTTTAGGCAACCTGGCCACGGCTTTGGCAGAGAAACAAAATAAAGTTGGAAGACTCAGAGTGAGCGGAACAAGCACAACACATCAACGTGTAGCAACAAGACAAGAACTACCTGATTAGTTCAAAACACGTCAGTTTTCCGTGTCTTGACCAGAGTGGGAAAGATTCCCACGGAGGCACTGCAACCAGCTCACCCCATACAGCAGCTTCTCAGAGCTCAGCAGTGGAGCAGAAACAGAGATTCAAGCTGGGAATAAGCCGACAAACACTCCCAGACTGGCTGCATGGGATGAACCTGGGAAACGCCAGGAAACGGTACCAGGCCAGGTCAGTAAGGCAGCTGAAGGCCCTGACCTGCATCAGTGACGTGACATCGTGGCATTTGGCCCTGCCAACATCCTCCTCGCAACGCGATCCCTGCTATGCTGAGAAGGGCCTCGGCCACCACTGAAGGGCAGGAGGGGCCAAAGTTTGCCTCGTACAAAACTTAAGGGCTGCAGCGAGCATGACACAAGGACAAACGCCACTACCTGCTCGGTACCGCTGAAAGCCGAGGAAAAAATCAGATAAAACTGTTATCAGCCCAACAATGTGCTGCCAATGCCCCCAACTTGCCTAGGAGCCGCCAGACATCCCAGGGCTGTTCTGAGAGGTGCTCATGGCAGTAAGAAAGAGAAGCCAGAGCACAGGGAGCCCTGCAGGGCAGGCTCCCACGTGGAGCTGTGGGGCTGAACTCCCGCAGCCCAGCCGGGCAGGGCTGGCACCGAGCAGGGCTGGAACCGAGCGGTGGCACTTCCCCGCTGCTCAGCCGGGTCCTGCAGGCTCTGGGCAAGCCCTCGGGGCGGGTCTCGGCTCCCCTCTGCCGCCCAGCCCAACTCGGCTCCAGCAGAGCCCAGCCAGGACCCCGGGGCGGCCCCAACCCAGCCCCAGCCCCGCTGCTGCTCCCGAGGCTGCCGGACACGTTGCCGGCCTCGCTCCTCAGGCCCCAGCAGCGGCCCTGGGGGACTCCGGGCCCAGCACCCCCGCAAGGGAGGCCTGGGGCCGGGCACCGGAACACCGCGGGGGGGGAAGGGAGGCACCGGGAGCACCGAGGGCCGCAGGCCGCGGGGTGTGGGCACGCTGGGAAGCACACCCCGCCCCGGCTGGGTGCCCGGGAGGCTCCCGAGGCCCGGCCGGGCCGCAGCTCCCCTCCCGTCCCGTCCCGTACTCACCGGTGCCCCCCGCGGGCC
>WEIS01081787.1:3467-14067 GCA_013389965.1 Todus mexicanus
GTGTTTTGTTTTTTTTTCAGGCGAGGGGAGGGGGAGGGGGGGGGGGGGGAACGCGTGGGAAACACGTAGGAGTTGAAAGAGCACTCGTGTTATTCACCACGCAGCCAGGAGCAGAAAATACAGAGGCAATTAGAAGGTCAGAACCAATAATAATATGCTGGCAAACCACAGAAGCTGTAGAGCAGGTGTTTGTTCTTTTGGAATTTTTACTGCAAACCGTCATTAAAGCCGTGTGACACCACCAGTTCTCGTGACAAAATTATGTGCACATAGATTTGACATCTTCAATGTGAAGAGAGATGATATCTTCTCTGATTTGGTCCAAGGCAAATTGTCACTATTTCTTTAAGAAAACACTGCTTTTCATGAGGAAATTATTGAGTGCCAGCTGAGGGTTTTTTCATTAATTTAGCCCAGGCAACCAGACAGAATCATGTTTTTATTATTTACTTCCACTTTATAATCAGCTTTTCATTGAAGATGACAGCTTTCAGCCAAGAAAGTCCAATGCTTTTTCTCTGGGAAACAAGAAAAGAGGCAAAAAGTGTTGAGCTTTCTGAGGCTGAAGAAGGCTGTTGGTTTTGCTACCCCACTTGTGCATATAAATAAATGTACGCACGTATATGCACTCCAAGCATTGATGCATGGAGCTGTGGACTCACTGAGAACTAAGGACTGGTATGAAACCTATGCGCTACCACAGAGCAGGTCTGAAGCAATGATCAGAAAAGGCCTTTCAGAACATGAAATGTAGAAATCGGAGCTGAAAATTCCCCCAAGAAACACAGAATGGATGGAAACACAATAGCTGTTGGGATATTGTTTTTATTACACAGGTGTTCTGATCCTCATAGTCTTCATTCTCAGGCTTGAAATGAAAGCAGCACATGGGGAGGGAGTCACACTGTATTATTCAAGCATTTCCCATTTAGGGCTACCTGCAATAACCTCCGGCAACCGCTAGCAGACCTGGTGTGTCTCTGGCTCCGCTGAGATGCAGGTGTTCAGGCTCAGCCCATGCTGGGCAGGAGCTGCATGAGGCATGAGCCCTTGCCTTGCAACACTCCAAAAGCAGCAGGGCATTGCTGGTTTGTGCTGTCACTGTGGCCATCACAAGGCAGCTTTTATTACAGAAGAGTCACGTTTGCAATTTTATGTGTTATGTCCAGGAAGTCAACATTTTACTTAGCTTTGGAGCTGAGGTTTATAGAATCACAGAATCATTAAGGTTGCGAAAGACCTCTAAGATCATCAGGTCCAACCATCTACGCAACATTATCCTGACCACTAAGCCATGCCCTGAAGTGCCACCTTATGGTGCAGAGTCATAATTAAATACATAGCTGAGGCGAACTGTTGAAGGACAAGCTCCTAAACCAGCTCTCCCTTAGAAGTATTGCCCTGCAACAAAATGTGTCACTTCCCAAAAGCTGAAATGAAAAAAAAAAAAAAAAGAAGGAAAAAGAAACCCTGTTAGTGCCAGAACTGACTTTGCTTTCCCTTCTTTCCTGTGCCCTCAGGGTTTTTGCCATGTGCTCATTATAAAGTGATTTTTCTTGCCGTACCTGGGAAGTGAGTGCCACTTTGTCAAAGCTAGTGCCTTACAACTCTCCTTTACCCTCCCTAAAAGAGAAGGAGCATCAGTTTCTCATGCTTGATCCTGCCACAGGTATCTGAATGTCATGCCTTGCTGGGTTGGGCCCCAAGCTGAAAGCCCCTGGCCTTAGGCTGGGGCCATAGAAAGTGCAGGTGTTGGTGAGCATCAGCTGCCAGGAGCCTCTGCTGCTTCTCTCCAGAACCTTTGCATTCATTTTTATCAAATCAGACAGCGAGGCATTGATCTCACATGTATACTTGAAGCAGAAGATGGAAAAATATTAATGTTTCATTGTCTTCGTGTTTAAAACTGAAAGCCTTTAAAGAAATAGGTCTTCACCAAGGATAAGAGAAATGTTGTTCTTAACTGCATAGCAACAAGCTATAGCTACAATTATTTATATCAAGTATGAAATTCCCTCAGTGCTTCATTTATTCAAAGCTATATTTTTACTCGGTTTTTGTTTTCACAGATGACTAAGGTAAGATGCTGTCTTGGGCTTAAATATCTACACAAACTTTGGCAGTCTCCACCAACAAACAAAAATAGATTAAAAAAAGCCCCCACAAACAAAAAACCCCCAAAAAACAACACAGAAAAATTGCAGTGAAACTTGCAAAGCCCTCCAAAGAGCACAGCAGTATTTTTAACTAATTTAAAGCTATGATTATCTGCTGAGGAACTTAATGCAATTCTGTCACTGCAACATAGAATTAAAACAGCCTTTATAGTTACCACTAGTTGTCAAATGACAATTAAGTGGGATTTTATTTTTACTTCAATTCTTTCATAAAAGGCACAGGCTTATAAATTGATTCCAGCACTTGTTCTGAGTGCTTTGCTCAAGGAAAGTGTATTATTCTTACTTAGGAAAAGAAAGTTGAGTGCTTGCAACCACAATGTACACACTCAGCCAACACTGAGATTCAATTTCAGTGTTTTCTCCCATCCTCTTTCAGGGTGAAAAAACGTGGTTTGCTTTGTTGCTGGTCTTGTTTCATCTTTTGTGTAGTTCAGAAAAGGTGTCCATGGGGCTGTGCTACCCTTGCATAGATGTGCTGAGGGGGGTGGGCACGAGTTACCCTGTCCATCTAGACCAAGAAATGACCACCTTTGTATCCAGCCCAAATTAGAACCCTATTTATTTTATTTTTTTTCACTTTATCTGCTCTTTAATATGGTAACTTAAAAAATAACCAAAATTTCCAGGTATTTCCAAAGAATGGTTTTGGTATCTTTTTGCATTTGGGAACCGTAATTTAATTGATCTTTCCTCTAAAATAGGTATTTCACTCCTACATCAACAGTTTTGATTTGCTTCAACAGTAATGTTTTTTTCCTCCTTTTTTTTATCCTATATGTGGTATTTTGATGACAGACACTCGTTCAGCTGGATATAGACACCCTTTTTCTCAAGCAAACTCAGCCTTCTACCACTGTGGAGTGTTATTTAAGAGTAATGCAGAAACAGGATGGGTTTTCCCAGACCCAGGGGACAACAAAGATTGTCAACACAGAGATTGTAGTACAGGGATGTGGTCCTTGCTATCTCTTCAGAGCATCTAGATATTGGGGAGGTGTCTTTTATCAAATGAGAGGTTCCTTCCTCATCCAATCCTATCACCAACCTTCATTTTTAACGCAATGCCTTTGAGCTTTGGAAAAAATTAATCTGCTTCCAGCATTGAGATCAACAAGCAGACTTTGGTATGAATATGAGTCTCCTGAGGTATGTGCCAAGTCTGACAGACAGGGACTCGTGCAGTGTGCAGTTTATTTTGGCTCTGCTGCCTAAAGGTGCTGCAAAACCTTCTTTGCCTCTCTCTTGTTCAGCTTCCTGAGCTATAATATTGAATTAGAGCTCCTTTGAAATCAGCCAGAGGTGTGAAGATGACTTCTATGGACCACGTAGTAGACAAATACCAATTCAAAGCCGTGTTCACCATTTAAAATAAAACATATTGAGGATACTTCAGTGTCCATGAAGGCTGCACAAGGGAGTTGCCATCCTGTCTAACAATCTCTGTGCCGGTGCTATAGATCTCATCAGTCAACACGAGAGTGGCTCCCACAATCAGAAACAATTACTCACTTCTGTTACAGCTCCAGAGAGAATAACGAATGCTTTTCACCAGCTCCTGCCACTTTATGTTTTCATATCAACCAGTCAATCAGACTCTGTATAAAACAGCATGTTTCTGTTCATTAAGAGGAGAAAAAGTTGATTGGTACCAGAAGAGGAGTGCAGAGTGATTTAATTGTAGCCCTTTGTCACATCTGTGTTAGATATATTAGGCACTTAGACACTCCACACTGACAGCAACAATGGGAATTATATTGAAATAACATGATTTTTAAAGCGGTACTTACACAAAAAAACCCTCTCAAACTCATTTTCATCTCTGTGATTAAGTATTCCAGGTAATTTTGCATCATCAGTTAGTCTCTCTCCTAAACCAGACTGAAAGCTTGATAAATCCCCTCTCCTGCACAAGCTAGCAAATCTATAAATAAGGAATATATTCTTCCAAAGAGAGTGTTCTTATTGATTGGCGAGATATATTGTTACCATTTCATTACACTTGATTGTTACATGCTCTTCCCTCTCCAGAATTTTTTGCTCATTACTAATTTAGAGACTTGCAAAATTTACAAACGCACCCCCCACCACCACCCCAGTCTGTAGCTGAGTGGGGATGTTGTCTCCTGGCCAGAAGCAAGGTCTACCTGAGCGAAATTACTGACAATGAGACATCATTTTGCTGATAAAGAGTCAGAAACTCACCCAGAATCTTCTTAACTGAGTTTCTCAGAGGATTTTTACTACTCCAATCCTCTAGAAACTGTGAAAGGCTCACCATAAGAAAACAGTTTTCTAGAAAGATAAATCATGGACTGTAGTTTCTTAAGGAATTGTGGGCACCAATCGCCTATTACCCTGAAAGAGAGAAAAGTCAGGCAAATCAAACTTGTTTTCTATTGCTCAGTGAGGATGATTCATGATCTTTTTAATGGCATTTTAGTTATTTAAATCCCAGAAACAGGCCACCTGGGAAGCAGCTGCAGCGTGGCTGCTCTGAAAAGGGCAGAAGTTCAAGGGTCTGTCTGCTCTGGAGCCGCCTCGTTGTTGAGCAGCACAGCTTGGGTATCCTGCAGCTCAGCCTCTCTGCCAGCACCGCTTCTTGCCAGGCTGCTTCAGCAAGGCCGTTAAGTTTGACTGTTTCTATAGCACTCGCTTTGCCAGCTTCTCCACATTACTGCAGGTCGCTGAATCCACAGTCTCTGCTGAAACCCAGCGCTCCTGAAAAACGGGGACATCTTGGAGTTCATCTTAGAAGAAAAACCATGCTGCTCTAAAACCAGAAGTCAAACAAAGGAAGTATAGCACTTCTTATATTTTAAAAGCATCATTTTATAATCTCTTTTCAGGATTATTTATATATCCTGGGGAGTAGCAACATTTTAATTTATTAGCAATGTTTAAAGCAGGGCCAAATTAGGATGCTGGAAACAAAAACTCAGCAAAGCACAGGAGCTATCTCCAGGCACTGTCTTCCTAAGGACCAGGGGCAGCCCTGGTCCCAGAGCAGAGGGCAGCTTCTTCCGTCCATCTGCCTAGATCCTGCTTCAAGGACCCTTTCTCCATCCTTGCTCTGGGCCAGGGTCCTCACATACTACAACATTACTGGTGCTTTCTTCTATGGACAGAGGGCTTTGGGAGCACAAATCCTATGGGAGCATGAAGTGCTACAGCCCTAAGAAGAACAAGAGCACAGGTAGGAATACAGGTACAACATGAACAAGCCCACCCAGGGAATCCAAGTGGCTGCCTGTCACCTCCAGAATGGCCTGCGGTATCTGGCTGGTGATAAGCATTGAGTGTCTTTGTTAAGGAGCCAGTAAGCTTTCAAATTCTGTTCTAACAATCCTGAATGTATCATAATGAGAAGAGCATGCCTGAGTCTCTTTTATTGTTTCCATTTGAAATGTATTCTGCACTAAAACATTTTTGTGGGGCTGGAAATTCTTTTCAGAATCCGCTAATTATTTTCACAATCTACAGTCTGCTCTTACATTTCTAATTGTAACTATTAATCCTCACTTATCTACACATCCTGAATCTGTGCGAGGCAATAACGCATTTTATGCTCAGCAGCACCCTGCCTCTTGACTCATTTGTCAAAAGGATTATTGTACAGTTGGTGCCGAATGTGAGGAATTAGCTACATAAACCTGGCCATTAAAAAGAATGTCTGTATATTACCTGTGCTGGGCCTAGGTATGTACAGAGTAATTCCCTCCTCAAATATGCAAACGCATCTCAGTGGTTTCAGTTAGATTCATACATGCTGCAAACAAATTTGGAAGTGATTTGAATGCAATTTTACCTTTGTGTCAAGTCAAATGGTGTTATAATTTTAATTAATAAGGACTGGACTTCAGTCTCTTGACTCATATTTGGTTTCCTAAAGACATTTTTAAATCCATCTCAAAATGTGGCAAGTACAGAACATGCTATGTTGTTTTCAAAATGCGATCAGGTAGCTACGTAGAAATACTGACACCAAAGGTCTGACAGATATTTATAATTACCACTCATCAGCTCTGTCAAGCCAGCACGGCATCCCAGACGCTGGGTTTGGAGGCAGGGAAAAGCAGTCAGACCAGAGTAGTCTCCATTTCCCTTCGACTGTGTAGGAATGATGTGCTTCCCAATCATCTATTTCAGCGAAGAGATTCCTCCTTTCTGTCTACTGAGTGTTGTCTACCCAGGCATCTCTGCACAGCCTTTAGAGAGGGTTGTTTGATCGTGAAATCCATTAGTAGCTGCCTTATCCGAACAGCAGCTGGCACTGTCCCTGCCCTTACTGCCAGAGACAGCAGCCAAATATTTTCTGTTGGCAAAGTATGAAGATGTCCACTGAAGCATTCATCTATACTAAAATTTGGCCCATTATTTTCACGGACGGTCCTCAAGCTGCACAAAGGTCTGTTTGCTTCTTGGCTTACGGCTACTCGCATTCATAAAACGCACTCTACAAGAGGACCGCTGGGAGAAAAATGTCGTTTCGCTAGTTATGTCCTGTTAGTCCCAGCTGCACTGCAGCCAGGCACAGAGTCTATGTGCCTCATCCTTGGTGTGCAGTTGGGTTTCAGAGATTCATTTTCTTAAGATGCGCCACAACCTCTGCTCCAGGCTTTTGTACAAATCCAACATCACACCTCAATACGTGCTTAACCTATGAGGCTCACTGAGACATGTGCAGGTCACACTCCTCACTCTCACCCCACCATCACCAATGGCCTGGTCCTCCTGGGGTATCACTTGGGCACTGTGACCCTTCTTTCCTCCTGCTGACTTACAGCCTCCTCTGTCAGTGAGAATTCACTCACCCCCAAGCCCCGTGCAACTAGCTCGCTGCTAACATTGTATTTGGAGCAAGATCAGCCCTTGCTTCAGATTGACATATTTCAGGGGTCTGTTAGACTCATTCTTCTCCTGGTGGTCCTTTTCAGCTGTGTGGGAGCAGGGGATAGTCCTACCAGTTAAGGACTCCTGTGGGAGGAGGTGCAGAGTGACGCATGCCAGTTCTCTTAAAATGCCATAATATTTGTACTACTCAATATGGTTTCAGCTTGGGTGGGACTCTCACGGTTCAACTCCCCTGCCACCAGTGCAAAATCTCTTCAAGATTTTCTAGCTGGTTTAAATGTGGAAGGACAAAATTCTTTCATTTTCCTTCATCTGGCACAAGCTTTCATAGATGATCATGTTTATCCTGCTTAAAGCCTGAAGATACATCGGGCTGTAGATTAGTATATTTGTACAGGTAATTGGGGTGGCATATCCTAATGGAAAATGCTTAATTAGAATAAGCTTTACTCAGGATATCAGAAAACAAGCGCTCTCTGAAATAAATCAGATTTTTCAAGAGGAGCATGTATTTTTTTCCTATCATACCTGTTGATAGGCAGGAGGCCACCCAGACAGAGGCTGTCATGGCACTGGCTGGCGAAGATGACTGAATCTTTGTAATCTGAAATCCAGACCGGCTTTGCAGAACTGGCTTCTCTGCTCTACATCTACTTTCCTGTCTCACCCAAGCCATTTAGCTGCTTGCTTTCTATTTCAAAAGGTGGCATTTATTCTAATTCTTTGTTCACATTCACCCCATTAAGCTTCTGATTTCAATCATCAGCCACTGAAGCACTTGGCTGCACCGTTAAGCAAGCCTCAGTGTCTGACTCATGCTGCAAGAGCTCTGCGCCCTTCTTTATCGCTTTGCTGGCACTGGACTGATAAAACTTATCTTCTCTGGAGGCTGGAGCAGGGGAGGGGCCTTTAAAACAAAATGAAATTTTCAGTGTTTTAAAGATAGTGCTGTTCCAAGAAATAGGAATCGAGATAGCTTTTGCCTAGTATGGTGTGTGGCCTCAGCATGGGGACAGCACACAAGGGCTTCTAGGGGAACAGCTGAAATGCATCAGAAGTGTTATGCTGTATCATATTCATTTATTTTTCATTCCAAAGTTTTTGGCAAGCGTGCTAAGAAAGCTGGAACAGAAGAGCACTTACCTATGTTTGAAATAGCAAATGCACTTCTGGAGTGAGGAGGAAGAAAGGTGCCTGCTGCAACAAAATTGCAACAACTTAAATACAAACCAGACCAAATCAAGTAAAACTTTAGCTCAACACGATTTATTGCCTGTCCTGCCCACCAAAAAATTAAAAGGGAAAAACTGCTTAAGACAGACAAACTGGATATAGACTCATTTATTAATTGACTCCTGAATGTCGCCAAGGTGCATGGTGTTACAGAGGAAGTTGCAATAGCTATATGTGTGTCTTCCTTGGGCTTCCTAACCCCCAACTACCTGAAACCCCTTGAATAATAACAGTGACCTCAGAGATGTGCTGATTTTTGGTACCTACATCAGTCCCTCAGGCTCTACTGCATTAGTTAGGCAGGGCAGAGGAATGTGAGCACAGCCCTGTGCCCAGCCCTCTCCAGGACTATCTGGACGAATTGCCCATGGCAGGCGATCTGGGCATAAACTCAGACAAGAGCTATTGTACATTGCGATACACCCAGCTGATAAACCCCTTTCTTATGCAAATATAGGTCAATTTTGGCAAAAGTTGTAGGATTAGGTCCTCAGTAGTGTAAAAAAGCTCAGCTGCAACTAATCTCAGCTCCCATGAGGTGGGTTTCAGCTGTGTTAACTTTTCCTCTGCAGATCCTGTTGGGAGCCTCATCTGAAAAACACGACTGTGCTGGGTTGGCCAAGGAGGGATAAAGGTTGTTGGTCCCTCAGGAGACTTTAATCTTGGAAAATTAAACAGTATGGCTTGCTGTGACATATGTTTATTCATCTCCTGCTTTCACAACAGGCTAATAAAGGTAAGATGATTGTCAAAGTATAAAACTATTCGATTTGAAGACAGGGTGTGTTTTTTTAATATGGTTTCAAAGAAAAGACTTTGTCTGAGCAGTCTTTTCTATGACAGATTTTTAACTTCCCTAGTCTTCACTGAACCCTTTCAAATCTCTTTTTCTTATTATTCAAAAGACCTTCCAGGAGAGCATGTGTAATTTTTTTTTTTACTGTGATGACAGTATAGTATCTTCTTTTAAGATGCTCTTGAATATGGGGATTTTAATTTTCTTTTCTTTAAAGGTGAGGATCACACCATCATTTTGTCTTTCTGATTTCCTCTGTGCTATGAGCATGTGGAGGTTGCAATTTCCCTGTGGCAACTTTGGCTTCCCTTTTCATTTGTCTTTATTCTGTCAATGCTTCCTTAGAAAACAGCCAAAGCCCAAACAAGAAAATGCATGCACCTCTGGGCAAGCCACTGCTGCTGGTTTGCAAGGAGGAGGGAACACTGGTGCAAAATGTCAGCCTGTGAATGAGGAGGGCTCAAAGGCTCTAAAGGAGAGTCCCACAGCCCAAAGGCTGTGCAGGGCTGATTCAGGAGAAGATGGAGACTTTGTTCTGGTTTAGGCTGGAATGGCTCTTCTCTATTCTCTCTCGCTGACAGTATCTTCTTTTTTTCTGGAAGTTTTATATTTGTAGTTTATAGCTTAGCGGTAGCCTAGAGATTATGGGTTTAGAAGAGCAACTTTTCTCTTCCTGTTCTTTGCTTGATTTTGGATGTTATTCTTCTATGCCCGCGAACTTTTCTAAGCTACTGATTTAATGTCCAACTTTCTAAGTTACTGGGTTAATCTTTCTTCCTTTAGAAGAGAATTAAAACCCCACAAAACTCTTCTAAGTGCTGTTTATCAAGGGCACTACTACTTTCTGTCATCATTTAAGATTTTCTCAGCTCAAGACTTGTGGTAACCTCTGAATTCAAAGAACAGAACAATACGTGACATGGAAAGGTACAAGGGCTTTCTTTTCCTTTATGAGATATCTAATGCAGATTGAGCTCCTACAAAATTATGGTCCTAGGGAAGTTGTCATATTAGAAGTAAATCTCAGCTCTTCTTTCCTTTAAGAAAAAATTTCACAGTGTGGATGTAAGTTCAGAAATTCTTTTGGAAGCAAAGCCCCTGCAAGAGTCTTGAGCTAGAAGTGAAGTGCTGAAAGATACTCTTCTGTCCTCCCCAAGTGTTAATAACTAAATGTGGTGAAATCTGAAAGTTGAAGCTATTACAACCAGATCTTTAAGATATGGAAAATGAAACGTCTTAGTTTGAGTCAGTCAAGGGATTTGTGGCTTTTTGTTTAACATGCAGCTGCATGGGCTATTATAAGTGGAAACATATGGAACCATAATTGACGAAAAAAGAAATCCATTTTCCAGTGTTAGGATCAAAGATTTTTGGTCTCTGCTTAATATGTAACAGCCTAAGTGGTGCATCTGTTCAAAAAGTGAAGCAAAAAACTGTAGACAGAGGGGGTGTTATCATTGATTTTCTTATTATTGTTTTTATAGAAGTCATATTTAAATCAAAGCAAGAGTAGCATCACAACATTTATTTTTTCCTGTTT
>WEIS01081788.1:0-25811 GCA_013389965.1 Todus mexicanus
TTAAGCCCATTTCCTCTTGTCCTCATTACCTGCATCCGCCTCACTACAACCTCTTTTCAGATTTTAGAGAACAACTAGGTTTGCCTTTGAGCGCAGTGTATCTCCACACCTAAGGACCACAAAAAAACCTAATGCCTCAGTGGCTCTGCTATTAAGAACTGGAAGAATTCTGCGGTTCTCATTATGCTTTTGTTAAAAACACAGGAAGAGAAATCCAAAGAAGAAAGCAGTGCAGCACAAAATTCACACTGTCTTCCTCCCACTAGAATTTACGTGGAATATTAAATAATGTAAAATCTTGCTAATTTATGCTCATGACAAAGATTGGAACAAGAAAAGAAATGGAAGAAACTAATTCTTCACATGGGAAACAGTAAAATTATAATTTACTGTGATCATCATCTTAGATTTTCATTTTCTGGTTCCCTTGGTCTCCACAGCAGGAGAAACTCAAGGGCCTCACAGAAGAATTTAAAAAAAAAATTATATTGGTGAAAAAAATTGACTCATAAATAGTTATAGACTATACCATAAGTTCTCAGCAGATCTGTTAAAACCAAACCAGAAAGCCTTACCAACTTGTCAGAGGTTTTTAATAAGTCTTTCAATTAAAAATCTAATAAATACACAATTGAAAACTTACGTTGTTCTCAGTAAACAAGATTGTAAAAGGAGCCGATAGAAAACAACATGCCAAGGAAAACTCATCTTCCTTCCTATGTTTTACTCTCCAATTTTACTTAATTTGGAGTTGGTCTTTAGCTAAAACAGAATTGAAAGCACCACCAACCCACCATCAGCCCAGAAAGTGCAGCACGTCATGTGAAATCTCGCTTCCTGCTTCCACCTAAGAGGAACATCACCCTGCCAATACCTGGCAGTGACAGCACAGAAAGCTTCTATATTCTACTTTTTATTTCCAAAAACATGATTCACAGGGATGACAATGGAGACTGCAGAGCTGGGAAGCTGTCTAAACAAGGTGCTTGCTGTTAGAGCAGAATTTTTGTGCTCACTTATGGTCGCACTTGGCCTGCAATCAATGAGTGTGGATGAAGGGAAAAGAGTGAAAAGAAAGCAGCAAGACAACACCCAGACTGAGAAAGCAGCTTTAAAGTCCAAAAAGTCAGAAAGCCTCAGCTTCTTCATCCTCTTCCCCACTCCATGAAAAAAAAAAAAAAAAACCCAACCCAAAAACCCCCACACCTCCCCCCAAAAAACCTCTATTAGACAAAACGGTTGTTCAAGTCCCTTTCACAAACACACTCTGCAATTTTCAAGTCAAATGAAGCATCCTTACCTCCAGGAGTGCTCCTTTCACTTGCAGGGCTGTCTTTCAGAGAGCATCTTGGCAGTATCCCAGAGAAATTCAAAATAGACACGTCTCACTGCAGGACACATTTCTCAAGTGCTGTGCCATGAAATGCTGCTTTCCCATTTCTGGGAAGGCTTGATTTCATCAGAAAGCAAAAAAATAAAATTTTAAAAACCCNGGGAGACCTTCTTGTGGCCTTGCAGTATTTCAAGGGGACCTGTCAGAAAGGTGGACAGAGACTTTTTACAAAGATATGTAGTGATAGGACAAGGAGTGACGGATTTGAACTAAGAGGCTATAGATATAGATCAGATATAAAGAAGCTCTTCACTGTGAGGGTTGTGACCATGCAAGCCTGAGCACCTTGCTCTGGGGGACCCTGTTTGAGGAGAGGCTGGATGAAATTATCTCCAGAGGTCTCTTCCAACCCCTACCTTGCTGGGCTTCTGTGATTCTGTTGTACAATCCAAATCTCACCAAAGATAATATAACCCTTTACCTCCACCCAGTTTTGAATTCTCATGAAAAAAAGACAATACTGGGGGATAGCGAGTCCTGTTTCTTCTGCAGAGTGTTACAACCCAGGTTTCACAGCATCTCTGTCATTTCAGAGTTGCACATACCCAATCCCATTATTAACAGTGGGAGCTATCAGTCCCACAGTAGGAACAGCTGAAATGAAAAATGCATCCTTAAGCACTAGGATGAGGGAAGCCTTCATCTTGTACCCATCCTTTTTATTACAGTCCATCTGAGGTTGTGTCTGGCTGTGAGACAGACACTTATTGCACCCATGATACCAGCTGATGAAAACACCCATTCAGAAGCACTGGAGCGCTTCAAAAGAAGAAAAAAAAAAAGTGTCTTATTTCCTACACAAAGACTATGAAGATTTTTTTCAGACAGAATGCAGATTTCTGGATAAAAATGTATTTTTCTCTCACACACTTGAACTAGCTGGGAAAATGGAAAGAGAATCATTTAGCTCTGTCTTTACTGATTTTTGTTTGCTTTGCCCAAGGTTCTTGATCTTGCCTTGCTCAATGTCTTCTTTTTGCATGTATTCCTAACCAGCATCATTTACATTGCCTGCATTTTTTGTGTGCATTGGCTAAAACCATAGTTCATGAGGTTTCAAACTACCTCACACAGCTGAGCCCGTATTTCTGTACTTTCTAATACAGCGCCTTAGCCCTGTGCAAAGCTGACTGTTGTGGTTATACAAATTCAGGTGGTTTTTCCATGCCTTAGCCCAGGAGCTAATCAGACCAGGTGGGATTTGGGCACAGCTGCTCCCTGCAGCTTCCTCTATCTCTCTGCAAGAAAACACAGAGCTGGGTTCGCTCTCTACACCAACAACTGCAGCTAATCTTTATTTGCAACCCAAGAGTCCATCTGAAAAAATACAGGTTCTGCAACTCTGCTTCACTTAAAAGATATAGGAAATCAATTATAAGGATAATAGAAGAAAGAGAGAGTAACAACACAAAGATAAAAAAGCAAATCTACTCTTTTCCAAAATATTGTGGTGTCTCACTTAAAACATTGCACTGTTATAGTCAATTCTTCACCTGCAAAGCTCCCTCTTCCGAAGCTGAGAGTCTAGTCTATTTTAAAAATGATTTTATTTTTTAATATTTAAAATTATTTTATTCTTCATTCTATATGGGATAGTTTGTATTCATCTGTGAACTTCTAGATGCCTCATCCTCAGGGCTCTGGCAGGGGGATTGGACTAGATGATCTTTGAGGTCCCTTCCAATCCCTAACAATCTGTGATTCTGTGAAATATTAGAACCAAAGAAAGAATGAAACCAATACACACAGACTATGCCCCTTTCTGTAAGAATCAGACTTGTTAGGTTATTATTTACTACAGCACACAGATAGATCAGAATTATTTTCTGTAATAATTTCATTAAAAGAAAAAAATTTCATGTTTCAATTTGCACTGACAGAAGAATACAGCTTTTTAAAGAAAAAAACCCCAAACTTTAAAGTACTTCCGTACTTCAAACAAATCCTTTTATCAAAAGGTGAGACCAGGTTGTTACTTGAGATTGTTTGCATAAAATCTCATTAGCCTATTGATTCTACTTCTAACACCTTAGGTAGTACTTCATTACCATGCAAATAAAGACAGACTTTTTACATGTAGCTTAATGCAGGGCTGACTATTCTCTTTTACATAGCATGACAACAAAGCCCTATTAATGAAAGTCATCAATAATAGTTCAACAGGTGAAAAAGATTAGAACTCAACTGAGCCTTTCTTATCAGCAGGAGCCTCCTTTTCCCCTCCAAAACACAAATTTTGTTGATTACCACCTTCAGACACGAAGTTTCATCTTTTTCTCCCACAGGTGGACACACTGCATTAGAAGAGAGAACAGAATATTCTGAAACTCACAAAGTGAAATCCCAACCCCAGGGAAAGTAGTGGGGCTTTCAGCACTGGCTTTTCCCCGAATCCCAGCATGGGCCTTTCAGCGAGTACTAGTGACAGATCTGAAATGCACACCCACCTCTCTTTTTAACTTAAACACCTCCAACATAGAAGATCACTGCTTTATTGTGACACACAGTTTGTGAGAAAGAGTAACAGCTCATGCGAACTTGTACTGTCTTTATGATTTAGAATATAATAATAACAACAACAATAACAATAATAGTCAACTAGTCTGTTACTACACAGGTTTTAGAAGTAAGTCTTCATAAAGAAAATTCCCATACAGTTCAGAAAGAGTGGTGTATCCAGGCAAATGAGAAGAGGTTGAGATTTCTGATAGTTTGCTAGAAATCTTATTTTATATATAAAATCCTCAGATACCTCAGAGGTAGATCCTTAAACAATGTTGTATATTTACTCTTATTATTTATTTACTCTTTTTGCCCTAAAAACTCCAGGTACTAAAATCAAGGACAAGGAAAATCCTGTGACAAGTCACTGCTTCTCTTGTGAGATTAAGGGAGGTACAAAATATGGAAGTTTTAGGAATTTAAATAACATGTTAACCATATGCTCAACATATTCATCAAAGACTAGGAAGAAGGGATGAAGTGAACCCTCCGTCAGTTTGTTGATGATAAACCAGAAGGAGCTCCCAACACACTAGAAGGTTATGCTGCCATTCAGCAAGACCTGGAGACGCAGGGAAGTTGGACAGAGGGGAACTCCATGAGGTTCAACAAGGGCAAGTGTAGGGCCCTGCGCCTGGGGAGGAATAACACCCTGCACCAATACAGGTGAGGGGTTGATCTGCTGGAATGCAGCTCCACAGAGAGGCACCGGAGAGTCCTGGTGAACAAGTTCACCATAAGCCAGCAATGGGCCGTCATGCCCAAGAAGGCCAACAGCCTCCTGGGGTGCACAAAGAGTGCAGACGGCAGGTCCAGGGAGGTTCTTCTCCTCCCCTACTCTGCCCTAATGAGGCCATAGATGAAATATTGTGTCCAATTCTGGGATCCCTAGTACAAGAAAGACAGGGAACTACTTGATAATCGCCTAGATAATGCAATCCTGGGCTCTCTGCTCTGGATGACCCTGCTGAGGCAGAGGGGCTGGATAAGATGATCTCCAGAGGTTCCTTCAAACCCCTACCGTTCTGTGAAACTGGCACACACGTGAAGCTAAATAGTAGCTGGCTCTAATAGAACAGGTCTTGGTGGACATTTTGCAATACCCTTGTGGTATTTGCAATACAGCAGCCTCCAAAGTTACTTAAATTTAACCATAACTGCCCTCCAGGATCTAAGAAAAATGCCACTGTGACTTCCCCCTCGGGACAGAGATTGCAAGTGCAGAAGCTGCAGCATGCAAAGTTTGTTGGTAAAACAGCCTCTGTTGGGATAATGAAGGTGTCCCTGCAAGCAGGCTTGCCTGAAGGAATCGGCTGTTCTCAAAAGGTCCTCAGCACAGATTCAGCAAGTAGAGGGAAAAAAAAATTAAATCTCCCAAAGCAGATCTGAAAGGCAGCAAAATGCATCTGGGTTCACTGGAGCAAAAACTTCTTGACAGAAAATGCAGCATGAAGCATGTAACCTGCTAAGTCTGATGGAGCAGTGAGTTTACAGCTTTTCTTTTTGTGTGATCACGCATGTGAGTAGAAAGTTGTCTTTTCAGACACTGCAGACGTGATTAACAGGGGCAGGCACTACTAATAGGGTGTCATTTACTTAAAGTCTCCCTGAAACCAAAAATCTCATCATCTTTTTCTCACAGTCTGCATAACGAACCGAGGGCAGCTGTCTACAAAACCCTGCTGAGCTGATAATGCAAAATGTCCAGGTGAAGAAGGTCAGACAGAAGCAAAGCTGTGCAGAGAGGAAAAACAGGAAGAAAAATCCTAGAAACAGCTTCCAGCACTTTTTCCATAGCATGTATGAACACAGGTATACAGTAGCAGACAGAGGCAGTAGCAACACTGGAAATATGGTTGTGACAGTAAAAGAGTAGAGTGCTAACTGGAAAGAAAAAGAAAAAATACCAAGGGGTTTAAATGAAGAAAATACTCCCTATCTGTTTTCTATAAAGTTAAGGGCAATGGGGCTTTCAACATAAGAAGACAGGACTTGATTCTTAATTTCTCCTGCAAAAGAGAGACTGCAAGAAAGAAAGCATTAAGCAACTGGCCAAATCACAGAATCCCAGCACGGTGGGGGTTCAAGGGACCTCTGGAGATCATCTTGCCCAATCCCCCTGCTCCCCTGATACCTTAAGGGATGTTGTAGCCAGGTGGGGGCTGGTCTCTTCTCTCAGACTACCAATGACAGGACAAGAGGACACAGTCTTAAGCTGCATCAGGGAAGGTCTAGGCTAGATATTAGGAAGAACTTTTTTACAGAGAGAGTGATTCCCCATTGGAACAGGCTACCCAGGGAGGTGGTGGAGTCACCGTCTTTGGATGTGTTTAAGAAGAGGTTGGATGATGTACTCAGGGACAAGATTTAGATTATGTGATAATATTGGGTAATAGGTTGATGATAGTCTAGGTAGTAGGTTACAGGTTGGACTTGATGATCTCTATGGTCTTTTTCAACCTTGTTAATTCTGTGATTCCAGCACAGTCACCCAGAACAGGAGGCCCAGGATCACATTGTCCAGGTGGGTCTGGAATCTCTCCAGAGAAGGAGACTCCACAACCTCTCCGGACAGCCTGCTCCAGGCTCTGTCACGCTCACAGGAAAAAGTTTATCCTTCTGTCCGGATGGAGCCTCCTGGGTTCCAGTTTGTCCCCACTGCCCCTTGTCCTGTCTCTGGGCATCACTGAACAGGGTCTGGTCCCATCCTCTTGACACTCACCCTTTAGATCTTAATCAGCTTTGATCAGATCCCCTCTCAGTGTTTTCTTCTCTGGCTAAACAGCCCCAGGGCTCTCAGCCTTTCCTCGGTACAGAGAAGCTCCAGTCCCCTCATTACCTTCATAGACTCCACTGAGTGTTCCTGTGTGGCCTGCCTTAGGTGATCCCCAAGCAAAATCAGAGCACAATTTTGACCTCCTAGTAAGACAATATGCACTGTATTTTTTGGTGGGGTTTTTTCCTAACAGTTCTAACAAGTCCAAGGTATTAATCCGTATGTCTGCTTTTTGTTGGCAGTAAAAAAGGAAGAGCAGCAAGATGCATGTGCCTCTTGTATTTATTGGTGTTCTCACTTAGCTCTTTCACAGCCCAGCAGAAGTTTTAGTAATTGCTTGAGTTTCAGGTTGAAACTTCAGCTTTTCCTTTAATTAAAGATCAGAGATACACAGTATTTTGGGAACATGTTTACAATAAAAAAAAATTTTAAAAAAGGAAATGTCAATTATATGTGCACACTGTATGTAATGAATTGGGTCAAATTTCTGTAGCAACTGGTAGCTGAAAGCCAGAGTTTAATTACTGTGGCTGATTTCCTTTTCATTCCTTTTTTCAAAAGAAGCAGCTTCAATTTAGAAGCTGCAGAAAAAGTTAAGAATTGGTTATCAGAAAGTACTACAAGGGGAAGAAGAACTGAATACAAGAAATAACAAAAATTTAGGTGTTTTGAGCAGAATCTCCTCCTTAGAAGAAAAGGATTTTGTTGCATGGGCAAATGTTGCTTAATTGCCAATAAACAACGTGTAAAAGGATACGAAACAAATATGTAAGAAGTTTTGTTCTGTGTCGTTAAAAGGAAACCAAATCAATTGTATAAGTCTACATAAAATACTAATGATATCATGCAACTTGAACAGTTAATGAACCCCACTGACTAAAAAGACCTAGTTCAGCTATTAGCATTCCAGTCACAACAGCCACAATTTCCACTTTCGCTGTCAGAAGACAGAGAAGACATAAAAGAATAAAGCAAAAATCTTAGAATTGCATATATATTTTCTAATCACTAACTCATCAAAATTTAAGAATTCTAATGCCTCTCACTGTCAAATATAATCTGAAATGTTTTAACAGTCTCTAAGACCCTATTGTCCTTTCACCTTCAAATTTTATAGACAGGATTACATTTTCTTGGTGGGCTTTTTGTGCACAAAAATTGTACTCTGTGCAAGTAATCCGCATTACATGAGTAACATGGACAGGAAACAATAATTTTATTACTGCAAAAGCAGCATTTGTCATGTGTAGGATAGTAAAGTAATGCCACGTTCCTAACACTTAGTGAGCAATTCCAAGTTATTGATACACATTATACAGAACATGTCAGTCGGAAAACTTGATGTGTTTAATAGAAAAGATACCAACATTTTTTGCATGAACAGATCCTGGCACAAGATCTTTGGAGTTTGCTCCACTGCGAATTCAGACAGATGCTGCCATTGATCTCAGACAACTTTCTCCATGCTCGCTTCTTTAGAAAATGAGAAAAATTAAGCAAACTGATGAAAAGTGCAGTCGTAGAGCTTATGCAAAATGGTGTGGGGCTTTTGTTTGACTCTTGGGGGGGGTTCCTTCTTTTTAAACACTACAACCCACGTATTTATGAATAGAGTTAGCAAAGGACCTTTCTGATGAGAAGAAAGGAAGAGGCAGCCCACTGGCTCTGAAAGGGTCACTGCTAGATAGGGCCAGTGTTAATAAATGTAAATGCCACTTTGCTCACCCTTGATACTGAGACAATATGTGTTAGTAATCAGCTAGGTACCTGGCTAGGTAAGTTGTTTCTATTACAATTCAATCCCAAAGCTATTAGGTTAAGTTAGACCATTGAAAACTGAGACAATTTGCATTCCTGTTTGAAACTCTTATAGTCTGAGTAAATGACCCTAAAAGCTTCATCTCGGCTAAGCTAAAATGTAAGACTCAATAATATAAAGAGGAAAACTTACCTGTTGTCAGTAGTGATGGAATATCTCTGATTAAAAGACATTGCTTAACCAAAAACTAAAATAGACTTAACATGAATTAAAGCTACTACATCAAGAACAATCAACAGTCAAGTCAATCTAAGAGTGGCATGACCTTTAAAAGTGAATGTTTTCACTTGTTAAACATATTGCTGTCTTTGAAATGAAATATAAAGTTAAAAAAAATACAGGGATGTTAAAAGGCTGTGAGAAAAAGCTAAAGAAAAGCATTCTTACATCTTGCTCTTCTGTGGCAAGTAAGACAAAGACCTATATTTTTAATGAATATTTTCTGTATGCGTTCATTTATCTCCTCTCTATTATTCTCCCTCACTGCCTACAGTTAAATCAAGAGAGATAGTCACTAGGGAAAAATAACCCAAATGAGCCTAACAGCAACAAAAAAGTGCTATTATCTGCAGGAATAACACAACTTCTAAGAAAAAAAAAAAAGAAATTCAAGGAGCCATTAATTAGAGAATTAGTTCCAACCAAGCTAGCAAGGTTTGTTTTCATGTGTAAAATGGGAATGTTGCTGCTTACATCTCTCAGAGGCTTTTTGTGGTACCCATTGTGGAGAAAGCTAGAAAGGCTCAAAGATAAAGGATTTTTCCACACTTCGAGGCTCAGTGGCACAAGAACCAACAACTGACCTCCAGTCTTGTCCACCCCCACGCAAATGACATTGCAGAGCCAAGCTGTGGCACTGGGGAACAGGGCAGGAGACCATTCCTGCAAGAGGATCCTGCAAACCAACACTGGTCACTCACCACCCTCAGAGAGATCAGGGATTGAGCAGCAGCATAACACCCTGACAGTGATGGCCTCCTTCACTTGGCAGGCTCCCTGCAACACAGAGTTGATTTGGGCAGCAAGCACTAACCCAGGCTAGAGATACAAGGTTGCTTCTTTTTTTATTTAATTTGTAAGTCATGGCAAGTGGTTAAAGGATAACTGGTAAAACTTCATAAATAATCTCATAATTTCATCTAACCTCTATTTTTGACACATCAAATTTAATTTCCCCAACTTGAATTTGTTTTGACTGTGATGGTAACAGGCTTGGTTTTTTCTTTTTAAATCTCCTTTTCTTCCCATCATCTGGTGAGGAGTAAGAGAGTAGCTCAGTTAGCAACTGGCAGCCAGCCGGGGTCACTTCAACCCACTGCTTACCCACAAAGATGCCTAAATGATTGGGAGAAGGTTATTTCCCTCCCTTCTGAAAATTACTAATGAAAGAGTCTTTGGAGGGTGCCATGGTGCCAACAAAGCCCCTGTACTGTCTATTTGGGAATTTCTGTTAGGACAGAAGCACAGGCCTGTGAGGAACTTCTCATGCAATGAATGAGAGTATAAGTTATATTGCATAGTTACCTGAAGAAAAGTTATTTTGTCTTTTACAACTTGCTTGATTGCTTTTTCCACTGTTATTGGAAAGTCATTCCAGAACCTCATTTCCTCTATCAGTGAGCAAACTTCTAAAGTCCAGCCTGAATTTATGAGCAGACTATTTGAAACCGCTCATTCTTATGTTAACATTTTTCTATAACTTTCTCCATTGATTACTTTTCTCTTTCAAGTGCTTCTAAAGAGGAAGTGTAACACCTGTCAACCTTAATTTCACAAAGTACCATCATATAAAATAGATCTCTATTTCTTTGGTCAATCTAATCATTTTAGAAAAATATGAGACGTTTTGCAAGATAAATGTTAGAGAGTTAGGATTTAATGTAAGTAATAGGACTTTGAGTCAGAGAGAGCCTTGAGGCAGGAGGTCTTTCCATTCTCCAACCCTCTTGCTCCCTTCCTTAAAGGGACATCCCTAAAAGATATGTTAGCGAGTCTGAACTATGCAATAGAAGCTTAGAAATATGTATCATCTACAAATAAAATCGTTGTCCTCAGTAATGCAGTAGTTTTCAGGGACTGAAGCGTGCAATTCTTTCCTGCCTTTCCAGAATAAGGGTATACGCACATCTTTCTTTGTTAAAAACCAATTTAAGAACTTCTTCCAAGAAATCTAAAAGGCTACAAAAGACTAATGGTCTCACAATTCATTTTCTCAAAGTTCCCAAAGTCCCAGACTGAAGATTAACTGAGCTAAATCAGGTTGGTCATGCAGAGTTCCCAAAGCCACTAAGAGAACAAGCAACAGCATTATGCAGAAAGAAAGAAAAAAAAAAAAAATGAAGTCTTTCTTTTGCTTCAGGAAGCAAATACATAAAAAGAAGTTTTCTGTTACTCAAAGGATTCTGGGAACAATTACGAACTCCAAAACACCAGACAGTTTTAGACAAGTCACGGATTATTTTTTTTTTATGTCTTCTTCCTGTGTCATTTGTGTGTGGTTTCTGTGGACTAGGTTTTAAAAAATATATCATAATTGTTCAGGTATTTGTAGGATACTGCCTTTGGGGCCTGGAAGACACTCAGATGACCACACCATCCCACTGAGGGGAACACATTGGTTCTAGGGAGTGCACTGAGGTCTGATGACATTCTGGGTTGAGAAGGGCAATGTCGCACAACCTGACCTGCTTTGGAAAACCACAAACACTTCAAATAAAGCCAAACTAGTAATAAAAATACATTTCATGAGCATTTTAGAGCTGCTACAAAACAGGGGAAGACAAAACACAGGACAATTTAGCATCTCATTAAAGAGTGCATGAGGTTTGTGACAGACAAGAACACAATCCATTTCTCCCATATTGCAAACATGAGGCCATTCTTTCCTTCTCCAGATCAAGGCTAATTGCTTGCCCATGTTCTAATTTGTAGATAGAGACCATGCAGTTCCATTCCTTTATTTAAAAAAAAAAAAAATAGATAAAAGGTAGAAAGTGAGGCTGTGCAACGTGTCACCTCAGAGGCATGCTATGATATGCAATGTCATCTAAAGTCTCCCTGATGCAAGGAGCTCAAATCCATTTATTGTCTTGCCTGGTGTAAACACCACAAACAATAGCTTTTGCTATAACCCAAGATGTGATACTTTCCCCTTCTCTCTTTCGTTTTTCAGGCATATTTTAATAAGTTTCATAGAAATACAAATGCAGAAGACAGAGGCTAAGAGACAAGAATAATGCATTGAAACCAAGAGATTCATATCCCTTTTAAATTCAGCACAATGAAAGCTTTCATTCCCTTTAAAAGAAAATCGAGGAGCTTGGCACTCTGCAATAGCCAGATTTAAAACTCTTTCCAGGCACTTTCGATTTCTCTGAAGTAGGTATGTGAGAAGAAAACAAGAGGTTGCACTGAGTCAGGAGCACCACAGTCAGCACCAGGACTGGGAGCTAGGGATTTCACACAAACTACCATAAATGAGTCTCAAATATCCCTGTCTGGAGTCAGAGATGAAAGAAGAAATGTAAAAGAAGGACTTGCTGCCGGCAGGCTCCACAAACCTGGTAGACAGGCTCTCCTGTACCTGGGGCTCAGGTAGACTTTATGGAGCCAAAAAGAAAGTCCAAGCTTTTAAAGCCAAGCTGTCCATCTCTATCCCAAACCCTTCCTCTCACAGGAGTGTTGAGGGCATTTACTTCACTGAGAATGTCTGGCTCTGAACTACCCGCCAGCCAACCAACCCTTTCCCACAGCTTTGGGAGTACTTCAGCGGTTTTTGAGAGTATTTCTGTGGTTAGCACAGGAGCTCATTAACCTTCTCCCTGTTGGGAGAGAAGGAGGAGAGCAAGCCACCTTTGAGGGTGATCTTTAGTACAGTCGTCTTGTTAAACTGACGTCTGGCAAGATGGGAGAGGAGATCCCACCTCCATACAGAGAGGGTTGAGGAAGATCATCTTTTGAATCCACTGCAGGGATGTTTGGCAGGTCAGGCATGTGCTGTGAGCACCACTAAGGGCTGACAGCGTCAGGGACAGCAGCTTCTCCTGTAACACTCACACGACAAAGGACACTTTATATGATTTACTGTCATTATTGCTTTTGCCCTGAGCACTGATAAAAAAGTTAATTTGGACAAAGTAGCAGTAAATGAAACATTAGAAAAATAAAATCTTTCATTTTTATTATCATTGCTGTTCTTATTTCAGAATGAAGGCAGGAGAGGCATTTCCCATGAAACACACTGGTTTTCATAAAGACCCACTAATATCAGATTGATATTGCATCCAGTCATTACCACTCTGGGAGTAAAGAGAAAACAAAGGGTATAAGGAAATTGCAGCACTCAAGGACAATTCATTTTAATCACTGGACAGGAGGGAAATGCCTGGCTTTCCAGTAGCTGGTCTCTCAGTGTGTCACAGAGCAGGAGAGACTCACCGACTGAGAGCCCTGCTAAACGTCCCTTCTCTTCACCCTTTCCAATTATCAGCAAATCTTCGGTGACTGCTGACTGCTCGTGGCAATCATACACCAAGACAACGACCTGCTCCTGCTGGCTGATGCCAGATGAGCTGCCACTGACAACTCTGAAACACAAAAAAATTTCAGGAGCATTAAATATCTAGGATATTACTGAACAAAAAAACCCAAACCAACACGCTTTAGAGCTAGTGCCTTGTCTATCACACAGCATAACTTTTTTCTTTAGCAACTTCTAATGTCCAGTAGCTTTGTTTTGATTTTGGAAGAATATGTAACTGGCACCTCAGCTCTGCCAATCTGTGTTTTAGTGTGCTAGTTTAATTTCTCAATACCACCAGAGAGTGAATGGAAACAATCAGAGCACAAATGCTCATTCCCTCTTGCCATTCAGTAAGAGTGAATAAAAACCATTAAAAGGGGTAAAGTGGCCAGCTAAACACTAAAATCTTAATCCTCTACACTAACAGGTCTTGAGGCCCTCCCTAATGCAAACCTTTTCCAAAAATATCTCACACCATAGAAAAATACAATAGAATTTCAAATAAGAAGGGAAAACACTGAGTTTAAAGCACGCTACTATGCCGGTAACAGGGTTCTGTGATGGAGTAGCCATAGCAACAAAATGCATTAGTGGCTTTAAGAGAAAACCAACCACACAAAATCCCACATAGGTCCAGATAAAGCCTGGCACTCTTCTACAAGACTGGGCTCTCAAGGGGCTCTGGATTCACTCACTGAGTAGATCCCATCTGAAAAGCCCAAACATCCATATATGTATGTCAGCTCAAACGTATATATTACTTCCTAGACTAAATACTCAAAGAATAGTTTAATCTGATGGTTGTGACCAAGTAAATACCAATTTACTGTATGGAAAGAAATTAAAATTCAACTCAGCAGTCTGTACCTAGAGTAAGCATTATTTGTTGCACATAGAAGGCAAAAAGTTGACAAGCTGCTTCCTTTCTTTAAGAAATAACAGCTATCAGTGTTACCCAAATCAATACTGGGAAACTGGAGCCAAACTAGAGACCTCTGATACTTACGCATTATAAATTTATCACTCAGGGGTGTAATTATTAATACCCCAGATATATTTGTCATGAACTTGCCTTGACTCTAGAAATAAGCATACTAAACTAGTGTAACTCTGATATACACGTATTTTTGTAACGCTGTGGTGACATAGCCAGGCATGATGCACAAGCAATGTGACCACGAAAATGGTAAAGCCAGAATTGTGCAGCTGCACATAGGAGACACCCAGCCAAATTTGTCACAAAAAGGACAAGAGAAGCACAGTGGACTTCTTATAGACTGTCAAATACACAGGAAGGATGGTTGGCCAAACAAAAGAGAACAAGACGAGCAGCATCAGTAACTCCTTCCGTTTGGAGAAGGACAATAGCAGAAAACCACCAGGTATAAGCAAGGAAAATGAGAGAAGAAAGATGACTATCCCCTTTAGCTTGGCCTTTTTTTTTATTCTGATGAGTTCTCAGCCCTGCTTACCTGGACCTCAGCTCTAGGACCACAGCCACCAGCATGAGTTGGCATCACCTCCCTGGTCCCGGGTACTCACAGCTAATTTAGAACATTAATAAAAAATAATGGCTTTGCATACATTGCACTGATTAAAATTGTGTAAGAACTGACTGCTTGCCAGGAGTGTGCTGTTGGTAACTGAATTCAGTAATGTCCTGCTTTTTCAATCTCTCACAGCAATCTCCAGTTCCTTTATTTATATGCATAAACACATACATCCACTTCCAACAAAGGTTGTTGATTGTTTTATTAAAATATTGTACTCAGGAAACTTCACTTTGGTTTTGAAGCTGATTTCTTGAGATTTACCATGTCACTTGTTCCACCCTTACCTCCTTCCTCCTCTGCAACACAAGGAACTAAAGAAGCTCCATTTTCCCGTTTCTTGTTCATTTCATCCATTTTGACTTAAAAGCCCCTTACAAGCTGTATAGCTCACTCTTTATATTCCAAAACTTGCAAAGAAACTGGGCTGTCCAACATGTTCCCTCTCTCTACATGATTCAGGGTAGCAGATATTTCTCCAAGATTGTTATGTCATGGAGCCACAGAGCTCCTGCCTCCAAACATATCGCTCCTATGCAACCACAGTAACTTCAAGCTGGATATGCAAAAGCCCCAAACTGAAGTATCAGCTCGGTATAATTTCAGTATAGCACTGAAATCAGAGCTAACGGACAGTGGGAGTCTTCCCCAGACATCTTTGAAACTCCTTTTAAGGAAAGACAATGGTATATGGTGAATACATTGTCTCTTAGGAAAGATAAAAGCTGGAGCCATGCTGCAGTCATCATAAAAACTTCCTCTCCTCTGGTTTCTGATGTTATTCTGCATTTATCAAAACAGAAGTTTACCAACAGTTTGTCGTTTCTTGATGAATTTCTTCTTCGGTTTCCTCTCTAAGTTTTATTTATCTAAATTTTATCAGAGAGAGAGGCATGGATGACATTTCTACCTGACTAGCCATTTTTCTGGCTATGTGCTGGCAGATAAATGAACACATAAATGCGCTTTCTGAAGCTGTTGGAAATCAGAGCGGATTCTTCACAGATAATTTGCACATGTATCATACAATGACACACTAGTGTACAGCTACAGCAGTATTTAGGAACAAGAAAGGAGCTGGTAGCTCATCTGCACAAACAAACTGTTGCATCTTCTCCACAGATAAGCAAAGCTTGTTTCCGAATACCCATGTCAACAATTTGTTGAGGAAAAAAACCTGATTAAAACAGAATAAAATGGACATCTGTTATTTCAACACTAAATAAAGCATAGTACTAACATTTCCAAAGTTAGATGGGGGATATCCGCTCCAGTTCTGGAGCTCTGTCACAAGAACGCCATGGACATGTTGGATCAGGTGCAGAGAAGGCCACAAAGATTATCTGAGGGCTGGAACTCCTCTGCTGTGAGGTCAGGATGAGAGAGTTAGGGTTGTTAAGCCTGGAGGAGAGAAGGCTCCAGGGAGACCTTATTGCAGCCTTTCAATATCTACAGGGGGGCTACAAGAAAGCTTGACTTCAACAAGGCTTTTGACTCTCGGTCCTGTAACAGTTCATAGGGAAGCTCAGGAAGCGTAGCTTAGATGAGCGGGTAGTGAGGTGGACTGAAAACTGGGTGGACAGAGCTCAGAGGGTTGTGATCAGAGGCAGAGGGTCTAGCTGCAAGCCTGTAACTCATGGTGCTCCCCAGGGGTCAAGACTGGGTCCAGTCTTGTTGAACACCTTCATCAATAACTTGGATCAAGGGACAGAGTGAACCCTCAGCAAGTTTGCTGATGATATAAAACTAGGAGGAGCGGCTGACACACCAGAGCTGCGCTGTCGTTCAGGGAGACCCCGGCAGGCTGGAAAAGACCAATGGCCTTCTTGGGTGCATTAACTGCTCAAGGAGTATTGGGTTCAGTTCTGGGTTCCCCAGTTCAAGAGAGACAAGGAAGTACTAGAGAGCCCAGTAGAGTCTATGAAGATGGTGAGGGGGACTGGAGCATCTCTGTGCCGAGAAAAGGCTGAGACCCCTGGGGCTGTTAGCCAGAGAAGACAAAACTGAGAGGGGATCTGATCAAAGCTGATTAAGATCTAAAGGGTGAGTGTCAAGAGGATGGGACCAGACCCTGTTCAGTGATGCCCAGAGACAGGACAAGGGACAATGGGGACAAACTGGAACCCAGGAGGCTCCATCTGAATAGGAGGAGAAAATTCTTTGCTATGAGGGTGGCAAAGCCCAGGCACAAACTGCCCAGAGAGGTTGTGGAGTCTCCTTCTCTGGAGAGATTCCAGACCCACCTGGACAATGTGATCCTGGGTCCCCTGCTCTGGGTGACCCTGTTGGGGCAGGGGAGGATGGATGAGATGATCCCCAGAGGTCCCTTCTAACACCTCTCATTCTATGATTCTGTGGTGAATAGATAAGATCTAATAATTTCTTGACTTCTACCAATGTTTCTGTAATTCCCATATGTTATGAAGATTTGAGGAGAAGGAGTTGGTTTGCTTTTTTTTAATTAAATAAAGTAGGCAATTTGTACTTACTCTGTAATTTTCCCTTCACCAACTAAAAACCTTTGAACAACAATCACTTCTTACAGTTCCCTCCATTTCCCCTACGAACTCAAAGCTGACTTTCCTCCACTGCTGACAAAGTGAACTTGAGCAGTGGGAAGCCAGTAAATCTCAAACAGCAGTGATGCTTTATGTACCTTAAGTACTGTAAGATTAAAAATGTGGTTTTATCACAGTGTGATACCAACGTTAATAACTAGTCTGGAGCAAGAATTCAAAGCTTTCAGTATTCTATAATTGAAAGTAGTCCAGTCGCACATGGACTCATCTAGCGACAGAGGCGCTCAGATCATCTTTGTCAGTATTTCACTCAAACAGGAGAGCCTAAGAAGGGCAGCAGAGCATCACTCGATCATGCATTATCAACAGCAATGCACAAAACGCGGGGTTTGCAAATGCAGGTAACAATCTGACACCACTTAATTACAAAGAACATCAGGCAAGCAGAAAAATTCATTCATGGCACTTGGTGAAAGCAAAGTGAACACTAAAATTTTAGATTTTCAGCCCATCAACATTAATTTTACCTACAGCTACATTTCAGTTGTCCCAGCACCAAGCAATTTTTTCCTTTCAGCTTTTGTATTATTGGTTCTCCTTTTCAATAGGCTTTTGTAAGACAATTTTTTAATAACTTTTTTTTTTTTCATTTTGTATTTTGACTCAACAGCTAGTAACTACATTCCATTACAAACCAGCATGGACAGATACTGCACATTACACCACAGAACTAGCATTCAGCTGAAGCCATCATGCATCAAATGGATGTAGAGCAACAGGAGCAGGAGAGACTTGAGGAATTACAGAGTAGAACAAATGGCCAGCTGCCTGGAGTATGTGTACAGAGTGAACAGCCTGAGAAGCAAGCAGGAGGAACTGCAGCTTCATCTGTGGTGACTGAGCTACAGCATCTTTGAGGTAGCAGACAGGGTGGGACACTGCACAACTGGACTGAGAGTGAGTGAGTTCATCAGAAAAGATGAGCAGGGACAATGAATTAGCTTCTATGTGAGAGAGCAGATTGGATGTCACAGCTCTGCTAAGAGATGAAGGACAGCTGGGTCAGAGCTGTGGGTCAGAGGCAGAAGAGAGGTCTGTGAGGGTGACATGGTGGTAGGGCTAACCTTTCTTAAATAACTTGAAGTTTTGACCTTTGTTCTGGTTCCTTTACATCTTCTGGAAAGACGTGGTGAGAACACAACTAGTCAAGAAGATTTGTAGAGATTGTCAGATATCTGAAAAGATTTCCAATAAAAGCAACACTCATGCCTGCCCTAGACTACCTTTGAATGGGGGGGGCACTTTCAGTGATGGGTCTGCAAGTTATTATTTTCCTTAATTTTGTAACGGATTGCAGCAAAAAGACCGGCTCTTTTCAGCAGGCCTTGTGTGCTGTTCTCTAGCAGCAGGTGATGGATGAGTCCCACTGGTCACATTGCTGCTTCAAAACCACTATATTACTGTGGCACACGGTTCTTCCCTAGACTTTTCTGAGATTCACACTTCCGTTGCCCACTTTATTCCTCCCTTATTACCTAGTTCTTGTACTATATCAGGAGATGTGCGTGTCCTCTTACTTCTAAGGATTAACTCAAACAGATAACCATCAGAAATGTAAATGCTGATCTTTGGGAGCTGCAACCAGGTGCAAGTTCTTGATTCTGCTCATACAGACCACTTGACCACGGTTGCATGGTACTAATAGCAGCTATTTTCTCAATTAGAAGACCTCAGAAGACAGAGCAGCAATGAACTGTGAATAATACTGCATTATATACAATGCTCTAATTCTCAGGGGAAATGGACATATTTGGACTTAATAAAAACATCAGAATGTCATTTTAACAGCTTTTGGTTACTCTTTCATCCCACTCTCTCCCAGTACACAGACCTGCACCTGACCTTAAAAGATAATAAATGTGTCAAGGACACACAAATGTTCTCTGTGTGTTCACAGGTATGGGTCAGAATCAACTCCACATGTACAACTACATCTGAACAATGACAACAAACGTCTCTTGACATCAATTGTCACCATTTTCATTTTCTAAATCAGCTTAAATATAACCTAATATATCGGACTCAATATTACTTAGAAGCCTGTGCAAATGGCTCTGTGCATATACATTGCTCATTTCCCACATGGATTTCCTGGCACTGCGTTTCATTTGTGCAAAGGAGACCAAGCATGTATTTCTGTTCCAGATCAGTCTGCAGAGGAGCAGGATGCAGCAAGAAGAGATTCAGCACACAGGAAAATTCACTGAGAAATTCACTCCTCCTTCATAAATCATCATGAAACTAGGTATGTATAACTCAATAAGCCCAGGCAAATTCCAAAATTTCGGCTGAAAGAAGCCTAAGGGTATAAAACTTGCCAGAGACTCATAGTAATTAAAAAAATAAATAATCAACTTATAAATACAATTAAACTTTTTGCAAAAGAATAATTAAATGAAGTGAGTAAATGTCCTAAGGTGGAATTGCAGGAGAATTATTCAGCCATAATTTCATCAGAAAATAACATCTAATTCCAATTCTATACATCATTCTGTTTTCATTTTGCAGTTGCTGGAAATGCCACCATAAGAAAATACTACACATAATTTCCGATACTGTGGGTTTATGGTTACTTTATCCCAACAAATTGCCATATATGTAAAGAAAATTGATCTTTTGAATTTCAAAACTGTTTAAGAATTTATGCTCATTTTCTATGAGAACATTTGACTTGGTCTATGAAAAGTCAGATGGAAAACTTTCTACTCTGTAAACAGTCACAGAAAATATGGTCTTGACTCTCCTTAGACTGCAATATACAAGTTTTAAAGTCCAAGATATCCCTTCATATTTTCTTTTCTGATGTTTAATATCTTTTCTGTTGCCCATTTTTGATAACAATTCTTGGGGAGGATAAAGAGGAAAATCAAACATTTGTTCTGCACAAACTCTTTCATTAGTAGCACAGACAGGGATATAGATGTTGAAAGCAGTATCTGTGCGTTCGACATAAAACTGATACAAAGCTGTAGAAGCAATTTTAGTTCTATTTATCACCAGATGTTACATTTAAAGAGTGACATATGAGCAAAGCAAACAAAAGCAAAATAACAATCATGGCACTTGAAGAAAATAAAAAGTAAGGTGTCAAATTATCACTTCCTGAACCTTGTCAGTTTCGCTTAACACACAGATTTGCAGGAAAACATAGACACGTGAAACATATTTGAATTTTGGTCAAATTTAGCAATTAGCTGTTTTTCTAAATATGTGTAACTTCTGCTTTTAGTATAGATCGGGAATCTGTTGTGAGCCACTACTAGAAAACAGCTCCGTCCACTTTGACCACTGTTTGACCACTTTGCATCCTTGAAAGATATGAAAAGAAATTTTAAAATTACTCATAAATTTTTCATTCCATTTAGCTTTTGATCAACTCTGGGGGTTATGTCCCTGCTGAGAGTAAGAGATCAAGAGACTGTTCTTATGTTTTCTCTCTTTTTAAATAAAAAACATGAAACCATCTCCAAGCTGCTAACACTATTAAAAACCAATGCAATGTTATGACAAAAATGTGAAAAATCCAGCAGGATTTTTTTTTTTATTTGCCTGTTACTATAACTATCAAAATTAAAGATCTGCCTTGCAAACATAAGATGCTTAAAACTCCATCCCAACTGTATGGAGGACTCTCATGTCACGAGTCAACACTGCAGAAAAGGGCTGAAATAACACAAGCCTAACTCAGCATATTTTCTTCACACAGCCTCTGGTAGCCCCCACTGTACCAGCTTGGTCAGTGGGCTTGCCATCTTCTGTTCTTTCCCCCTCAGCCAGTGAACAAATATCTTTTACCCACAGACTTCCCCCTACAGAGTTGCAACTGACAAGATTCCACCTCGAGCAAGGTTGGAAAGTCCCTTCCTATGGTTTGAAGCATTAACTTGAAGATCAACAGTAGAATTAGACTACGTGCGTCACAATTTCTGAATATTCTACTGGTAGTAGGGGTGCTGCCTGCGTAGTTAGGAAGCAGGACTGCCTCCATAATGCAAGTGGATAGAAGAATATGGAAAAATTGTCTCTCCACAGAAGGTGTCCCTGTTTCTTCTATTAGCACAGTCTTCTCTACACCAGTTCCTGGTCATCATAAATAAGAACTGGGCAGAGAAATAAGGCATTTCAGTGCAGTGCGTGAGAGGGGAAGAGCATTTTCCCAAGATTATGTTTTAAACCACTTTAAATTTATTGCATTCTGGTAAAATTACAAAGTAAAATGTTCACTTGGAGAAGCATTTTATGAGCCTGAAGGAGCTGCTGTTCGACAGGAATAACTTAGCGATGTAGGAAGAAGGGATGAAGAAGTGGTAGAGTGAATAACTTACACCAACACTCTCTTCTCTAGCTTTTGACAGCAGAATTCTTAGAGGACATAGGAAAAATTCAAACCCGTAGTAGCTTTGAGTGTGTGCAAGTCTCTGCCAGCAAGCAACGGTTATATTCCTTAGTATTATGGGGAAACTTTTGACTTCTGGAAATCTGTAAGTTAGCAGGATATCAAAAACTGTGTTGAATCTAAACTAGTGGTTGAAGGAGATACTCATGTTACAGTATTCTCACTGAAAATCCTCCTTTGCTGGAAAACGATATAATCTGTAGCACTTCCTACCCCTTTCCCTCAGGCACTGTACTCAAAACATGTGCACCTACCTCACAATTTTTGCACATTCAAAGATGATGGCATAAATATGCTGGGGAAGGAGACAAGGTAATAACTCCACCACTGAATTACCTGGTAAGATTTTGCTTACATGCAGACTGGAAGAATTCTTGTGGGTCTCTTATTAACAAAACCAGGAAATCTTCATATTTCTATTAGTTGCCTTTTGTCTCTGTCATTGTTGCCCAACCATCCTTTCAGTCACCAGCAAAGTACATCTCCCACGGTTTAACCCCTGTCATTTGATGATGATTCTAGAAAATGTCAAGATTTCAGAGGCTACATCTAACCTAATATAAATTGAAGTAAACATGCAAATATGGTTAGGCAAAAAGTACAGTTTGTCTCTTTATCCTAACTATGTGTTTCTGGTATTTTCTGTGCTGGTTCAATTATTTTTATTATTTTGAAATGGGAAGAGAGACCAGTTACAGGAATTGTAATATAACTGCAAAATTTAAAGGTTACTATGCAAGTATATTTTCATTTATCCTATTTAGCTCTGAAATATACCACTAAACTGCTAATATCTAATAATCCATTTATAGAAGCTGAATGTTATCTGTAAAAATTAAACTGTTTACATTACATTCAGTGTCATACAGTAAATATAAATGCTCATTCATTATTTAAAATGTATGTCTCTTCGCAGTACATTTACATCATAGCAAATTTTATGTTTTCCCTGCTCAGTGTTTGGCTCATCAACTCCACAAATACATCAGCACCATCTTTTGGCTGAACTGTATCCTGACCTATAGTTATCTCCTTTTCTTACAAGATCTCTTACAAATAGGGTTGTTGTAAGGCAGCAATGGAAATGGTGGAAGAAGAATCCAAATTCACAGTGCTACCATAAACATTCAGTGAGACTTAGAATTGTGGAACTGCAGAATAGTTTGGGTTGAAAGGGGCCTTAAAGATCATCTAATTCCAACCCCTCTGCCATGGGCAGAAACACCTCCCACTAAACCAGGTTGTTCAAAGCCCTGTCCAACGTGGTCTCAAACACATCCAGTGATCGAGCATCCACAATTTTCCTGAGTAACCTGGGCCAGTGTCTCACCACCTTCAGAGTGAAGAACTTCTTCCTCATTTCTAACCTAAATCTTCCCTCTTCCAGTTTGAAGCCATCATCCCNTTATGCGTAAAGGTGATTGCATATAAATGCAAATCAGGTCCACTAATTATTAATCAGTTATGGATGGTTGTTTGCAAGATATCATTTCCATAAAGCATGGAATGTGGGCCTACTCCAGGGATTTGCTGCTACTTTACCCATCACTTGTTCTTTATACTTTACCTCACGTAAAAAGCTCTAAATTCAGACTAAAAATTATTTGTCAAAAGTATTATTCCCTCCTTATTTTTATATTGCATTTTTGAAGTGTTTATTAAAACTAGTTTAAAAGAAAAATGAAAATGCTTCTTCTTATTTAGGTAGAAATCTCCACTCATTTTTGTATTAACATCATCCTTTTGTCAGCTAAGAGCAGGGAAAGACCCTATACATCCATCTACTAATGGACCCTCAACAGGGTCATATAAAAGCAAAAATGGTTACTTGTGCAGTGACCATAATGGATGAAATATATGCCAAAAAAGGCATCAGTCCAGAACTTCAGGAGATTGTACAAGCTGGACTGCTGGAATTTGCCGGAATTTTGAGAATATTCCAAAAGACAGAAAAGAAATAGCTATCTTAAATATTATTTGGGGAGGGGGCGGACCTGGTGGGATTCTGAATAAACATTTAGTTCCCTAACTTCAGAAATTAGGACTCATGCAGCACGAAGAACCTAGGGAAAGTAGGATTGTCTTGTTGTTACAGAGGCAGAGAACCTCTTGATTCAGTCTTAGTTTCACCCAAGTAAGGTGTCACATTCTGACTTCACTGAGGTCTCTGGAGTTCTGTTAATGACCTCAGCAAAAACAGGCATAGGCTAACCTGAACTTGCAAGGTGCTCTAGCATGACTAAGATCCTTAACTGTTTAACTT
Organism: Todus mexicanus; assembly: GCA_013389965.1. NCBI lineage: Eukaryota > Metazoa > Chordata > Aves > Coraciiformes > Todidae > Todus > Todus mexicanus. The sequence goes on from WEIS01081788.1 coordinate 23,801, forward strand.
GTTTTTAAGAGTTATGTTTGTTGTTTCTATGTAGATTAAAGAATACCCATCTTAGCTTATATATATATACATACATATACTTAACAGGATTCACCACCCTTTGTACAAAAGAAGGTCCCATTTTAGAGCAAGATAGAAACAGTAAACTACAAATGCAGGTGATTTCTTTGGACAAGGACAAAATGTGGCTTACCTTGCTGTCGAGTTCACGTGATCCACAGAACTATTAATCCCATCAGCAACCCCTCTACCTTTCTTCTAAAAAAAAAATTTCTCCCAAGGCAAAACAACGTGAAGTATTATGTCTTTTTAGTATGATGCTTTATATTCTAACTACTGCAATATGTAATCAGTTTGACATTCTGCTTTGCAAAGCAGTCATCATTCATTGCCACCTTGATCTATGAGTGTAGATACATCATGACTTGCCCACGGCATCGAGTATTGCAGCTTTGTTAATCTATAGCAGAAAGATAATTTACTGCATGACAACAGCAAATATCAGCGCAAAACTTAATGTAAAAGAGAAGCAATAAGACATAAGAGAAATATGTGCTGTTTGTACATTTAATGTGGGCCTATTAAAAATACGTATTTGCTGGTAGCCATTACTGGAGTGTGGTGAGATTCTAGCAGCAGTGCTGCTTTGGATTAGTACATTAGCCCACAAAACTGTACTTTTGAACTGGACAACTTCTTCCAAATTATTATGATGAAACTCTTCTTTGTAGATTACTAATTGCAAGTTAGGCTGAAATCTGGTGGCCTGGCAGCTTTGGCATGGTTTGCAGTGGGACTATATCACAGTGAAGTGCCATCTGGCATAAAAATAGCTGAACCTATTCAATTGAAAGGCACTTCTACTTTCTTTGGAGTTGTTTAGAGACAATAAGCAAAACTGGTAATAATGAGCTAAATTATGTTTTCTGCATAAAGCCAAGCAGTTCAAAAATCTCCTTTCCCCCTTTTGTAGGTTTGTATGTACTCTTGGAGACAGAGGTGCAAGGCAGATGCTGTAACTGAGCACAACTGGGTAGGCAGGAAGCCTGTGAAAGGGTTTCGTAGTCTTAAGAAAGTCAAAGGAATTTAAATTAAGGCATTTGATGAGTACCATTAACATCACCATAACCAAAGGCCTGTTAAGAAACAAATAACAAGTACTTACGTATTATGTTATATAAATCTATATAATCTGTACCTATATAATATACATATCTATACCAAAAGATGCTCTTTTATCTCTGCTTACATAATTTGAATCTTTCAGGCTTGAGAAATCTGCAAATCCTGAAGTAAGAATAGATGTGTGAACAAGAATGTTTTAAGACCATGCGGAACCATGTCTGGAAATAGGGGGAAGACAATCCCATCTTAAAAGAACATTGACATGTATCTAAGGAAAATTATGGCTATCCATTTTGGTAAAGAGAAACAGGTTATTTAGTAGAAAAGGCACTGATGGACAGCAACGTGAATGGATATGCTACTGAGGAAAAGAGAAACCTTCTGTTGCAAACCAATTAACCTTGAGTAGGGAATCACATTATCCTTCCACATAAACAAATTGACTATACAAACTGCAAAGGTGGAGCTACCTCCAGATCAGGTACCTAAAACTGTAACAAACAGCACTTAGCTGTTTCTTCAGAAGTGGAGGGGCAGAATGGATCACGCTCTTCCCCACACAATTCAGTCTTGATGGGGCTCTGAGCAACCTGCTCTTTCTGCAGATGTCCCTGCTCACTGCAGGGGAGTTGGGCTAGATGACCTTGAAAGGTAGCTTCCAACCCAAACCAGTCTATGATTTTGTATGTGCTCCTATACATTAAAGGGGAGAATACCTTAGGATTTGGGCTGCCTACATGTGGACTGTTTGATTGCTCTGGTCACCTACCCCTTTTGGGTGTGCTGATTAAACCTGGGTGCAACTAGGAAACGTCCAATCTTCCCAAGCCTGTCTCTGGTGTTGGTCTTCTGATATTCAAGAAGCTATGTGAATTACGGTGTTGGC
>WEIS01081789.1:0-13665 GCA_013389965.1 Todus mexicanus
TTTGCACCAGTGGGGCAGTGATCTGAGATTAATGAAGATTAGAAGCCTGCCATCCCTCCTGGGGGGAATGCAGCGTGCTCAACTCACTCCCTGAAATGCCTGGACACCAACTGGGCTGGAGCAACTGCAAGTGCATCGGCTGCTGGAGTTACCCTGGGAGATCTGCTCCTCTCGGGTTTTACTGCTCTTAAAAGTGCCTGTGCCGTCCACCTGTGACTTCCCTTTTTCATGTCATGGTGCTTGAAGTTGCTGAGTACAGACACCACTGGATTTCTTTAACTTAAGGGCTTGGACTTAGATGATCCTTGAGGTGCTTTCCAACCTGGTGTACTGTGCAATAACTGTGATGCTTTTAGCTCAGTTGTGTTGTCCAGGAAACTGAAGTAGGAGAGTCATCAGTGCATTCACGTCTTGGGAGGTTCTAGTAGGAATTCAGCTCAGAATCAGGAGCGAAACCGGTTTGTTAGCTCCTGGGCACCGAGGCCCATCACTAAGCAGCCTCCTTGTTAAGCAAAGAAAGGGTTAATATATTTTGATGTTACATTGGACAACAAATTAAAAGTGAGCAGCGGTGTGCTCTTGTGCGTCAGTGGTGTCCTGGGGTGCATCAAGAGGAGCGTGACCAGCAGCCTGAGGGAGGTTCTGCTGCCCCTCTGCCCTCGTGAGGCCACATCTGGAGTATTGTGTCCAGTTCTGGGCTCCCCTGTTCAAGAGAGGCCAGGAACTACTGCAGAGAGTCTGGTGGAGACTGCAAAGATCATGAGGGGACTGGAGCATCTCTCTGACAAGGGAAAGCTGAGAGCCCTGGGGCTGTTTAGCCTGGAGAAAAGACGACTGAGAGGGGATCTTAATTTCTACCAGGCAGGTATCAAGAGGGTGGAGCCAGACTCGTTTCAGTGGTGCCCAGCGACAGGACAAGGGGCAATGGACACTGACTAGAGCACAGGATGTTCTGTCTGAACATGAGGAAAAACTTAACTTTGAGGGTGACAGAGCCCTGGAGCCGGCTGGCCAGACAGGTTTTGGAGTCTCCTTTTCTGGAGTGTTTCAAAGGCCGCCTGGATGTGATCCTGGGCAACCTGCTCTAGGTGAACCTGCTTTAGCAAGGGGGTTGAACTAGATGATCTTTCGAGGTCCCTTCCAAGCCCTGCCATTCTGTGATTCTATGATTTTGGAAATTGCTTTTAAATGGCTTTCTTGCTGAGGCAGCTGTGGGACAAGGTTAGGGTTGTGTAGGACCAGTTAAGAGAAAAAGACCTGTTTTGAACGAGCCAACTGTGAATGTAATGGCAGGAGCAGAGTGCTGAGGATGGAAATATTAATGTCAGAAAAATAACTTTGTGAAATGGTCTCAGAAATGGCATGGTTTTGAAAAATGAAAGTCTTCAAACCTGAATACTGTCAGTGCTGTGTCTTTACCAGAACACCACCCCCGCCCCATTAGAAATGCATTACAAACTGGTTCATATCCCTTGGTTTGTAGCGGATTCTGCTGGTAATGGATTTTACTGGTTCACAGTTTATCGACGTGGTCTGTGGCATGTGCTCAATGACAGTAACATTGTGTGCATGACCTTCCAGCTGGTCTGACTTGGCTTATGTGGGTAATTTGTTTGACCTCGATACAAAATGCCTGCAACAGTGTCTTACTGGTGTCTGTTGTAAAAACATATTGAAATATTTGAATTTATTGCATGTTTGGCTTGGTGTCTGCACGTGGCTCCTGCAGATGCAGATGTTTTTTGGAGTTACAGGACTCAAATTATTGTTAAGACCCTATCTTCCTGTCATTCCAGCGAGGAACAGGGAAGCAAGAGCAGTATGATTTTTGCTGGCTGAGGAATAAATAAAGATTTTTGCACGCTGGAACTGCGCCATGCTCGGGTTGGACATAGCTGTTGTAATGAGATTTGAAGGAAAGTAGAACAGCTTTGCCTGTATTTGCAGGAGCCAAACCATGAGGGGAGTCATGGGAGAAATATGGAGTGTACTAGGCTGAAAATGTGACGAGGGAGAAGTTTTAGGAGTTGGATGGTGGGAGCTGTTTTGGGGTGATACAGTGAAAACAGCTGCTTAGAAAAATGATCTTTCCAGCCAGAGCCTTGATGATTATCAATGGACAGAATATTTCTGATATTGATAATTGTGAATGGTTTAAATGAGAGCATACATGCAACACTGTTCTCCTTTCTTTTTGGTTTCAGTTGACCATGCTCTTGCTCGTTTAGTGACTGCCTACGCTGAACATGGCCACAAAGCAGCCAAAATAAACCCACTGTTTGCTGGCCAAGCTGTTATGAACATGGTACCCGAAATCCAGGAGTTGGCAGAAGTTCTTCAAGGGCCTCTCATTACTACAGGTGAGTCTGCAGCTTTATCACAGCAAATTGTCTTCACGAGTGATTTAATGTGAGGCTGTCTGCTGTGTAAGGGCCAAATACAGCGTGGTTCAATCAGTAATGAGCTGTTGGATGGAAAATGGTTAACTTCAACCTACTTCTGTGCTTGTTGCAGAAAGCGTTGTATAGTGAGCGGCTACCTTCTAGCGTCTTTGGAAATCATAAAGGTTTTTACTTGTTCTTACACCTACTGAGGTTGTACATTAATTTCTTGTGTTGCAGTAATGTTCTATGATTTACCATAATACTTAACACTGTAGTGAAGCAACCAGAGTATTGGGTGAGAAGTCAAGATCTACCTTTTCTTGGATCTCTGAGACTCTCGCTGTGGCCTTAAAACAAAGCAGAATCTCTCTCTGTGCTTTGTTTTCACCATTTGTGAACCAGATGTTTATTTGCTTGCAATGCAGCTGGGTTTGGAGCTCCTCTCTCTGAGCCACAAGATACCGAGTGCTGTAGTGAGTCACAACAACAGTGACTTTGGGTGATTCACGATAAACTCTTTCAGAAAGGCATTTTGAGCACCTGACAAATCAACATGAGACTCTCATATTAATAACACTGAAGCGTGCTTATAAAAAATGCTCGAGTTTTGTCTTTAAGTGAAGGAAAAGAAGGCAAACCCTGAATTTTTACTGTCAAAATACTAATGTAATTACAAGGTAACAGTTTAGGTCTTGGTGCTTCTCCCTCCTCCCCAGAAGTGGCTAATAACATTTATTTCCCACCAGGGCTCCTGAACATGGGAAAAGAAGAGGCGTCCCTTGAGGATGTGTTGGCTTACCTTGACCATATATACTGCGGACATATTTCCATAGAAACAAGCCAGCTTCCGACTTTGGAGGAGAGAGAATGGTTTGCTAAAAGGTTTGAAGAGCTAAAACAAGAAGCATTTACCCCTGAAGAGAAGAAGCACTTGTGCAAACTGATGTTGGAGTCCCAGGTACCTTGTTTACTGTTGTGGGATTGTAATGCAGTCATGGAGTCTGTCATGAATTCTTTCCTCCTCCAGACATTGTTTGTGCAGAAAAAGAACAATCGCTATCCTGAACAGCCTTGACAGCGTGCAAGAGGAAGAAGTATGATGTTTTGCCTGAAAAAGTGCAATACACAAATGCAGGAATCTCGTTGGAGGTTGTTGCTGAATTTAATTAGCAGCTGGTATTGAAACAAGTAGCGATCCCTTTCGCCTTGCGTTGCTTGCTTTGGAAATCACTTCTTGGAAGGTATTCCCAGTCAGTTTCAAACTCAGAAGGCTTTTAGAATTAATCAGAACATAGATTGTGTGTGATGTATGTTCTTGTAACGTCTATTTTTTGTCATCTGGAGACATAAACAATGGCCCTACAAATCTGTGAGTAATCATAGAATGGTGGGGGTTGGAAGGGACCTCCGGAGATCGAGTCCAACCCCCCAGCCAAAGCAGGGTCACCCAGAGCAGGTTGCACAGGAACGCGTCCAGGTGGGTTTTGAAAGTCTCCGAAGAGGGAGACTCCACGACCTCTCTGAGCAGCCTGGTCCAGGTTCTGTCACTCTCACAGGAAAGATTTGTTTCCTCATGTTGAGATGGAACCTCCTGTGGACCAGTTTGTGTCCGTTGGTCCTCATCCTGTCACAGGGCACCATTGAAAAGAAGCTGCCCCCTTCTATCGTTCTTCAAAAGTGAGGTTCGCTTCAGCTTATGTTCAATGTTGCTGATGGGAATGGAAGATTGGGCAGAGCTCTAGGAAATTTTGTGCTGTTCAGTGTTTTCCTTTCACCCTTATGCTGATCTGGTTTACTGGCTTTAAAGTATCGTGTCTCTCAAGGGTTTGGGAGAACGAAATGGGATTAGCCTGAGGTATTAGCCATATAGCACTGGTAAATTTGCTGCTTTTCAGCAAAGGGAAAGATTTATGCAAAACATATAGAGAAAACTTACTCCAATACATCCATACTGTGAAAAAAATGTTCTTTTTTTCACCCTTTTCTCCCCATATTATCCAGAAAAATGGAAAGGTAGGAGTGCTGGATCTGTGAAGGTGTCCCTGTTGCCAGTTTCACAAGTGGAAGGAGCGTTAAATGTAACATTTATCAATGACTGAACTGAACTATATGGCACATTTTGTATTTTTCTTGCCTCTTTGGCTGTTTGAGGACTTTGGCAATGTCACAGGAGGGTGAAATCTGGACCCTGATGTACCCTGTTTTGATTTCAGTATAATCAGAACTATACTTAAAGTGCAGAATTCAAACCTGTCAGGAAAAAACTACTTCTGTGTGTGCTTAGTTTTTGTTTACATTATTCCTTAGAACTACGTGTTGCTTAACTAGAAGGTGTTTAACAGTTGGCTCAGATCTTTGGCTGTGGTTCAGTTGTTCCTTCTCACTTACAGACTTCATTTATTTTCAGTCTTCAGTAGCAAGACGCTACAGACACTTCCAGGGCTTCCGAAACCTTGTCGCTTGTGAGAGCTGTTTAGGAGTAGATGAGTGAAGTGAGAGTAAAATGAAGTAAATACAGATTCATTTATTTTCCTTCTCTCCAGCATTCTTGTCCCTGTGTGCAAAGGACAGTGTTGAATAGTAACCAAAATGAAATGTCGTGCTTCTCTAGCACTTGGCTTCTCAGGATAGTTGAGGTTAATACTTTAAAAGAAAATCACTCCTTAATTTCCGCCTAAAGTGGGTAACCTATCAAGGAATTTCTGAGTTGCTTTGCTGATGTACTTCTTCATGCATCTCCTTCCATGTTGGATAGTGTTTGGTCCTCAACCCAACATTTTTCTGCTTAAGAGGAGATAAAAGCTGATTTCTTGTAATCATCATAGCTTCTGGGCTTGGACTGTGTGGGAGGAGAATGAGTGAGACTTTCAAGAGGCGTGCTTAGGTTTACACGCCTTCCAGGTACAAACATTAATGATAATTCAATTTTATAAACAGAAGACTGCTGCTTAAAGTAGACTAATACTGAAGTTCTCCTGTTTTTAATAGGAGTTCGACCACTTCTTAGCTACAAAGTTTGCCACAGTGAAGCGGTACGGTGGTGAAGGAGCAGAGAGTATGATGGGTTTCTTCCATGAGTTGTTCAAGATGTGTGCGTACAGTGGTGTGACGGATATCATTCTTGGAATGCCTCATCGCGGAAGACTTAATCTTCTCACGGGTTTGCTTCAGCTTCCCCCTGAGGTAAGAGATTTATAATCTGTGTGCCTGGTTTATTTGCTATAAAATAAAACCCCCCAGAAGTTTGTCATGGTGCAAATGCTGGAGCAGTAAAAAAGTTACCTCTGTCAGAGCATTTTCCTCTCTGGTCAGCACTTCAGGCAAATGTCCACAGGACACTGTTAAAAGAGCTGTAGTGAAGGATTTTATGGTGTTATCAGAAGCATGCTTGCAATTTCAGGAGTAAGAGAACCTACAGTTCTGTAAATGTTTTGCTTTCAATGCATCAGAAAGAGGTTTTAACCAAATTTGTTTCCGTGCAGCTCATGTTCCGTAAGATGCGTGGTTTGAGCGAGTTTCCAGAGAATTCAGCAGCCATTGGGGATGTTCTCTCGCACTTGACGTCTTCTGTAGATCTCGACTTCGGTTCCCACAGGCCCGTGCACGTCACCTTGCTGCCTAACCCCTCACACTTGGAAGCAATCAATCCAGTGGCTGTGGGCAAGACACGAGGGAGGCAACAGACTCTGCTCGATGGAGATTACTCCCCGGAGAGCTCCGCACAGCCTGGAGACAAAGTTATTTGCCTGCAGGTATTTTGCTCACAATTTGCAACTGATCCCTGTAAGATTTCCCAGACTCACATGTGAACAGAAGTGTTTATAACAATACTAAACAAAACTGAAGTAATGTAGAGTATCAAGAACTGAAACCCTCTTTGTGGAGAAAGAGGAGAGCAAGGAAGATTTCCAGGTGACATATGTGATGATACTGGCATTTAAACAATTCCGCTTCTAAGATTTTTGATTATCTGGTTCTGATCCCTTCCTTTATTTGAATAACTTATTTTAAACTCTGCTTTGAGAGCCATGTGTGCCTTTCCTCACAGAGCTCTTTTGCATTTCAACCACTGCTGTTAGCCTTCTTTTAAATTAAATGGGTTTGCAGAAGAGCTATCAACAGGGGTACAAAATATACAGCAGTATTTAGAATTTTGTCATCACGATACCATTGAAGAGTCTGCTGGAATTGGTTTTTACTCCTTGAACTGTCTTTTATAGCTTTGGAGGTTCCTTGATAGTTGCTTCATAAATGTTCTTTTTTTGCATTGTGTTCAACTTGGAAATACGAGTGAGTCAATCTCTTAAACATTTTCAAAGCCAGGAGTAAAGGCAGATTGGGGCAGAGCTGTTCTCCCGTGAAGTATAATAAACATGAAGGAAGTTACAGGTGGAAGTGAAAATGTATTTCAGTTAAATAAATGTTTTGCTTCCTTCTGGAAGAATGGGGGTATTAAGAAAAACATGAAATATTGAGAAAATTAGAGGCAATTTGCATACCCCAAAGCCTTTTTTCTCTTGTTCATGCCCTGGGGCAAGCAAGTGCAGGAAAAATATCTGTTGCCCCATGTGTTTTCTGCTCATCTTTCAGTGCAGTTACGTCAGTGAGTTTGACAAGATATGATTGCTTTTTAGATTCTGTCTCTCTAGTAATGTTAGCTCTTCAGTGTGTAGTAATGAAGCTACTATGACTCTTTAAATATTCGTCAGGATAAATGGCCTCTCCTTATGCAAGACAAATTTAACTTTGTTTTTTTGAAGGGGTGAGTGAGAAGAGCAACTTTTAACTCCGAGCTTGGCACCTCTGTGTTAGCAAACTGACTCAAAGTGTTCCCAAGGGAAAGAAAACGTTTAATTTAATGTGAAAAACAGTACTCCTGATTGTGTCTTTAAGAAGTTCAAGATTTTGCTGTTCCTCCAATGTTTCCTAATGAGACTTTTCCATCTTCTTTCCCTAACGCAGGTTCATGGCGACGCTGCTTTCTCTGGGCAAGGGATTGTTCCTGAAACACTGACCCTCTCTAATCTACCACACTTCAGAGTTGGTGGGAGCATCCATTTGATTGTTAATAACCAGCTGGGCTACACCACTCCTCCAGAGCGAGGAAGATCATCTCTGTACTGCAGCGATATTGGTACGTAGAGTTGAATCAGAAGGAAGATTGCCTGTTGTGTCAGAAAGGATTTTTTAACTCCAGGGTGAACGTTTCCTGTCCTATGGGCATTTGATAGCAAGTGCCTGTTAACTCTAGGGAGTTGGATTAGTTTATCTCCATTTTCATGATAGAGTAGAAATTAAAATTATTGTTATTACGTCCTACTAGCAAAAATTCAGATGCTAAACCCAGGCTCTCCCTCATCTGCTTTATGGCAAAGACTAAATATCAAGAGAAAATCTCATCACATTTTTACAGGATGTTACAAAATATTAGCAAAATTGCTCTGAAGTCTTTATAACATTTAATTTCTGCCAGGTCCTTGACAGCTTTTAAAATTCTATTGTGATGAGGTGTATGATGCATTTTAAATAGATCTTGTTTGATTTAATCAAAATCATTCTAGTGTGTTTTCTCAGCAAGATTTATAAGTCGGATACTCCTTTATTTTGCTTGGCACTGGGTGAGCTTGTTGAGCTTTTCATGGAAAGATGAGGCTCATGCCATTTCTAAGCTTAAACTAGAAGTCTTTTGGTTTGGGCCGATCTTTTGTAGCAGTAAACAGATGTGTTATAATCAGCAAGATCAGAGACATAGTAGTTAGTTGCTTTGTGTATATCTCCTAGAATTAAAAATATACTAATATATGTTTTAAAGATTTAACATCAAATTGTTGTGTTTGTCTTACGGCTTCATCAAACCCCACAGGTAGATTCATTGAATCTGATAAGGCAGATAGCTGATGTTATCATTACTTTTTCCATGGGCTGGTTTTGTGTTGTGGGAGAGGTTTTTTTGGTGTTACCCATTTGAGCTTCAGGATTTTGCAAGGGAGGGAAACTTGATGCAGGTCAGAAGTGGCTGAACTATCTAAATTTCCCAGAATTTGCACAGATAAAGTATAGGAGGAGCACTCTGTTGCTGGGAAGATTTGCAGCCAAATTGTCATACAGGAGAGGGTGTTAAGGCATTTGAATTCCATGGTGTTCTCTTTAATGAAAAGACCTTTCTGCCTGGAAAAGCAGTGGATAGAATGTCTACTAACAAGGGAGAAGATTATTTCTGGCCTGTATGAATTCGTAGTCATGAGAGCTTAGGATAAGAAAGAAACAAAACTCAGATTTTGTTTGAAAGAGAAGGGATCAAGTAGGTCTCTGTCATTCCCCACAGATTTCCATCCAGATTAGTAAGAAGCAGGAACTGTCCATAGAAAGTCCTCTGGGAATTTAGTGCTGGTAAAGAAGTTGTCCTCAACCTGCGACAAATACAATAGGTTGAGCTAGTGCCCTTTCTCTTCGTCAAGGCTCCTTATGCCAGCTCTCATCACAAAGAGCATCTCTTGTAGCTCTGTTTTTGTTAAATACACTTCACGTGAGTTGTCTGCAGTTTTCAGTAGAGTATGTGTGTGTCAGCTTTATTTGGAAGCGCTTGGGCATGATTACTGTTGTGATGTTTTGAATCCCTGGGCAGGTAAAATTGTTGGATGTGCAGTTATCCACGTGAACGGGGATGATCCTGAAGAGGTTGTCCGTGCCACGCGACTGGCTGTCGAGTACCAGCGCCAGTTCCGCAAGGACGTGATAGTAGACTTGCTGTGCTACAGGCAGTGGGGCCACAACGAGCTCGATGAGCCGTTCTTCACCAACCCCAGCATGTACAAAATCATCAGGTAAGGGTAATACTGCCTGATGGGGGCACCCAGAATGTACTTGTGTCTACACCAACGCTGTGTCACACGCTACTGTCACAGAAGTCTCTGCAAAATGAAGATCTTTTGCCACGCTGACAAGTCTTTATTGTCAGCACACCTTGACTAAGGTGTGGGGCTGATAATGAGATGTTANTCCTGTCCTATGGGCATTTGATAGCAAGTGCCTGTTAACTCTAGGGAGTTGGATTAGTTTATCTCCATTTTCATGATAGAGTAGAAATTAAAATTATTGTTATTACGTCCTACTAGCAAAAATTCAGATGCTAAACCCAGGCTCTCCCTCATCTGCTTTATGGCAAAGACTAAATATCAAGAGAAAATCTCATCACGTTTTTACAGGATGTTACAAAATATTAGCAAAATTGCTCTGAAGTCTTTATAACATTTAATTTCTGCCAGGTCCTTGACAGCTTTTAAAATTCTATTGTGATGAGGTGTATGATGCATTTTAAATAGATCTTGTTTGATTTAATCAAAATCATTCTAGTGTGTTTTCTCAGCAAGATTTATAAGTCAGATACTCCTTTATTTTGCTTGGCACTGGGTGAGCTTGTTGAGCTTTTAATGGAAAGATGAGGCTCATGCCATTTCTAAGCTTAAACTAGAAGTCTTTTGGTTTGGGCCGATCTTTTGTAGCAGTAAACAGATGTGTTATAATCAGCAAGATCAGAGACATAGTAGTTAGTTGCTTTGTGTATATCTCCTAGAATTAAAAATATACTAATATATGTTTTAAAGATTTAACATCAAATTGTTGTGTTTGTCTTACGGCTTCATCAAACCCCACAGGTAGATTCATTGAATCTGATAAGGCAGATAGCTGATGTTATCATTACTTTTTCCATGGGCTGGTTTTGTGTTGTGGGAGAGGTTTTTTTGGTGTTACCCATTTGAGCTTCAGGATTTTGCAAGGGAGGGAAACTTGATGCAGGTCAGAAGTGGCTGAACTATCTAAATTTCCCAGAATTTGCACAGATAAAGTATAAGAGGAGCACTCTGTTGCTGGGAAGATTTGCAGCCAAATTGTCATACAGGAGAGGGTGTTAAGGCATTTGAATTCCATGGTGTTCTCTTTAATGAAAAGACCTTTCTGCCTGGAAAAGCAGTGGATAGAATGTCTACTAACAAGGGAGAAGATTATTTCTGGCCTGTATGAATTCGTAGTCATGAGAGCTTAGGATAAGAAAGAAACAAAACTCAGATTTTGTTTGAAAGAGAAGGGATCAAGTAGTTCTCTGTCATTCCCCACAGATTTCCATCCAGATTAATAAGAAGCAGGAACTGTCCATAGAAAGTCCTCTGGGAATTTAGTGCTGGTAAAGAAGTTGTCCTCAACCTGCGACAAATACAATAGGTTGAGCTAGTGCCCTTTCTCTTCGTCAAGGCTCTGTATGCCAGCTCTCATCACAAAGAGCATCTCTTGTAGCTCTGTTTTTGTTAAATACACTTCACGTGAGTTGTCTGCAGTTTTCAGTAGAGTATGTGTGTGTCAGCTTTATTTGGAAGCGCTTGGGCATGATTACTGTTGTGATGTTTTGAATCCCTGGGCAGGTAAAATTGTTGGATGTGCAGTTATCCACGTGAACGGGGATGATCCTGAAGAAGTTGTCCGTGCCACGCGACTGGCTGTCGAGTACCAGCGCCAGTTCCGCAAGGACGTGATAGTAGACTTGCTGTGCTACAGGCAGTGGGGCCACAACGAGCTCGATGAGCCGTTCTTCACCAACCCCAGCATGTACAAAATCATCAGGTAAGGGTAATACTGCCTGATGGGGGCACCCAGAATGTACTTGTGTCTACACCAACGCTGTGTCACACGCTACTGTCACAGAAGTCTCTGCAAAATGAAGATCTTTTGCCATGCTGACAAGTCTTTATTGACTAAGATGTGGGGCTGATAATGAGATGTTAATGAAGGTAGCCACTAATGTTGGTTCTTGAATATGTGACCTGCCCGTAGCCCTTGGGTTTCAACCTCACAATTGTGAGTACTTAGAAGGTGAAGTTATCCTCTGTGTGCCAGAGGGAAGCATGGATAACATGGCAGGATGGGCAGGAGGCCACTATGATGTTTATCTCCTCTTTGCCTGGTCCTGCTGGTTGCAAAGAGGACTCATCTTCACGAGCAGTTAGGTGTATTCAGATTCCATCCCTATCCCCAAATGAAAATACACAGAAAAATGTACTGGCCCATGAATTCTCCTATTTTAGGTGAAACATTTATGGGATGGATGTCTTGATTCTCAGCTAATGCTGGAATTGCACTGTCAACTTATCAGAAGAAAATATGCATGATAGCACAGGGTCAGTCTAAGTGGGAGGGTTTTTTTACTTGCTTTTACATGGAACTGCGAACTATAGGCACTTTTTTTTAAAAAAAATGGAAGGCTGTAAAGCACATATCCAGGAGAACCGTTACCTTTCTGGCAATGCCAGGAAAGTAAACCTGACACAAATGAGTATAATGCACCTCGGACATGATTTATTTTAGTTTTCTATGGTACGTGACAGTAATAAGGTGGTGTTTCCACGTGCTGCAGTGACACTGTTTTCAGGCTTCATGTGTATGGGGTTTGATTCCCTCCCTGACAGATCTCGTAAGAGCATTCCAGACACGTACGCAGAACACCTGATAGCTGCTGGGCTCATGACTGAGGCTGAAGTGTCTGAGATAAAGACGACATACTATTCTAAACTGAACGATCACCTCACCAACATGACTTCGTATAGTCCACCTCCAACCAACCTGCAGGCTCACTGGAAAGGCTTCGTTGAGCCTTCTGCTAAAATCACCACCTGGGACACAGGTATGCCTGTACCGCTGCTGCAGTTTATTGGAGTCAAGTCTGTAGAGGTGCCTGAAGAGCTCCAGATGCACAGCCATCTTCTGAAGACCTACGCGCAGGTCAGTAGGGCATAACGATGCTTCTGGTCCCATTGTTTAAAGATATGATCTGTTACACGAAGACACCACAAGGCTGCCAGTTAGACAACAGCACAGTATTCTCTAGGAAGAACAGCTTGCTCTTTTTTTGAGCCTGAGTTTTGAAGAAAGATGTGTCCTCTTCCCCCAAATCTGACCATATATTTAATTTTATGTCAACAATATGTTGTTACAATGAAGAAAAATGTTTCTAGAAAATACCGTTAATTATTCTTAGAAATAACAGAAACGATTATGACAAATCACTATCATTTGCATGCTTTATGATTCTGAGTACTGCATGAGGGAATGAATCAGGAACTTGCTAACAGTGTACACAGTTCCTAAAGCCGGTAGTGAGTGTTTGTTTTATAGGTATAAACAGAAGTATACACATGGGGCCATATCTGACGGGCAGTTTTTGTTGGCTCATGAGTTTCTGTGCAATAATTGGATGGGTTTGGGTTTGTGACCGTCTCCCTTTGATGAATGATGATTGTGTGCAGATGTCTGGTTGGCAGCTATAGAGAGGCCACGAGCTGCATATTTCACAAGACTGATGCTCTTCCCTTCCCAGCCCAAGGCAAGAGCACCACAGCTGGGTATGATCATTTGTCTGCAGTTCTGCAGGCCAGAGCTGAGGAGAGTTCTGGAGACTGAAATAACGGTGCCTGGCAACTTTCATCACTGCTAACCAGGCGATCTAAAAGTCTGTTGAGAGTATGCTTTGTGCTGTGCAAAGTTTTTTAATATTTTCGGAGTAAGATCTAATTTGTCAGTCCATAGTTTGTTTACTGGTAAATGAACATGGAGGTCATCCATGGGTTTGTGGTCCTCAGGGCAACCTCCTTCCGGATATGTTGAAATAAGACTGTATATTTCAAACCAACCTAAGCTGGCTGTAGGAATATAGTGTTTCTCCCCACAGTGTTTTATTTTTTCCCCTAGCTTCTAACCTTGATCTGTGCCACCAAAAGAGCTACAGGTGCAAAAAAGGCAAAATAGTAACTTTTCCTTGTTGTTCACTTGCTTAGTCAAGAGTTCAAAAAATGGAGGAAGGAAAAAAGCTGGACTGGGCAACAGCTGAAGCCTTAGCATTTGGTTCCCTGCTGAGCCAAGGTAAGAGGCAGTTGGACAGCAGACAACAAAATAGTTTTGCTTGGGTGTCATTAAGGTGCAACATTACGCTTCTTAGGTGTTTCTAAATCTAAAGATTGATATGATGTATACATTTAACAACTTGTATTTGCATGGTGCTGAGAGGAGGTAAATAGGAATCCTGTAGGTCACCAGTATTTGTAGATTGAGTGCTAAATGCCTTCAAAGAATTGCCCCTTCCCCTCTCCCCAAAAACATTTGTGCGTAGAGTTAAGCACATGAGCATCATTGGGGCCTCCCAAATACTTTGAGAGTGTGTTTCATTCCGCTATTTCTTTTCCCTCCTCTCTAGCCCTCATTCATATCTCCCTTTACATGTGATACAGAAAGCACA
>WEIS01081793.1:4916-35283 GCA_013389965.1 Todus mexicanus
TTCCTTTCCTTTCCTTTCCTTTCCTTTCCTTTCCTTTCCTTTCCTTTCCTTTCCTTTCCTTTCCTTTCCTTTCCTGGTTTATTTTCTCTAAACAAAGTTGAAGGGTCCCGCCTTTATTTAGCATTGTTATAAAAGGAGAGTTTACTAGGATGTGGTCAAAATACCCCAGCTACTCACTCACTTGCTAGGGATGGAAAAAAAATTAGACATTTCCTATTCACTTTCCAGAACTGTATATCAGCACTTCTGCACATGAAACCAGCGTTAATTATGGACTTGCAAAACTCAAGAAGAACTAGAACTTTCACAGATTTTCACTGCCAGAAGTCTCATATGTGAGTTACTGGGCTCAGACCAGCCTGTCCTTGCCCTGTGCTGGTTGGTAAGCAGTGCAGTCACGGCCCAGAACATCACAAAATAGTCACGTCGAAGAGCATTTAACAACAAATACATCAGGAGCCGGATTATTGTGTTATATCGTCATCTTGGAGAGCAACACTAAAATTACCACTGCAGTCATGGAGACTGAGAGTCTAAGTCACGGATAGGATATTGAAAACGTTAGAAATGAAGCCATTGCTGGGCTTGGGAGGGTGAGCAGAGCGTGTCTGGCTGGTGGAGTTCAAGTCATGGCACCAGAAAGGTGAGCAGAAATAAAAACATTGCCTTCCAATTGCAATAATATAACTCTGGAGCCC
Source organism: Todus mexicanus (assembly GCA_013389965.1). Classification (NCBI taxonomy): domain Eukaryota; kingdom Metazoa; phylum Chordata; class Aves; order Coraciiformes; family Todidae; genus Todus; species Todus mexicanus. Next base: position 5,615 of record WEIS01081793.1, read on the forward strand.
AGTAAAACCAATATTGGCGTTGCTCGTAACAGGCCACACTCTTTTTATTGAATTTGGAAGTCCTCAGGGATGAGGCTTGTTGGGCTTCCTTTGTCTGAACTTGTCTTGACCTGCCTTCAACTTCGTTTTCGCTTTGCTCACACATCACAGCAACTTCTCCTAACTGGCCATGTGGCTCGGCCTAATTTCCTTTACTTTTTGTTCCTCTATTTGTGATGCAACTCGAAGTTTACATCAACAGTCATTAGCAAGGAGTTGTTGTATGTAGAATGAGCTATTTAGGACTCTGACATAAAGGAGCAGAGGCCTCAAGAGATGTGGCTGGAGGATGCAGCACAGAGGAGCGCTGGTGCGGCTTGGTACTGAGACCCATCGACTTGTTGGGACAGGACAAAGGGTGATGCTTTTAAATTAAAGAAAGGGGAGATTTAGACTAGATAGAAGGAAGAAATTTTTTATATTGAAGGTGGTGAGACAATGGCCCAGGCTGCCCAGCGGGGTGATTGGTGCTCCATCCGTGGAAACATTCCAGGTCAGGTTGGACAGGAGTCAGATTAACCTGCCCTAGTTACAGATGTCCCTGCTCTCTGCAGGAGTGTTGGATTCGATGACCTTCAAAGGTCCCTTCTAACCCAAACCTGTCTATGATTCTATGAAGAGAATAAACTGTGACTGCACAGCAATCCTTGATGGATCCAGCTACTCTAAAACCACAAAGGTAGGCATGTAGCAAATCAGGTTGAGCACAAAAGGTGATACCTGGGAGAAAACCAGAAAGTCCCAACACTCCGACCATCCTATGATTTCATTAGAGGTGAGCAGTGAGAATTTGTAAAGCTGCATGCTTCAACCTTCCCCTTTTATGATGCCCTTGAACCAAGGACATCTTTGGAGATCCCCACCAGCTAAAAAGCATTAGACACAGCTGATCGCAGCCACTTCTTAGTGCTCATGCTCCATGACTTTAACCTCTGCGTCTGCGTAGCTGTCATCGCTTTGACAAGCTACGTGCGGAGGAGACTAATCTTCCCCTCCCTTCGTTGGCCATGGATGCTTCACCTCTTTGATCTCTGGCCAGTTTGTCAGCATCTTTCCTGCAGTTCAGCTATTGCGACAGGGATCACAGCTCCCGGGCAAGATCTAGTCTGAAAAGCGTAAAATCCGCGTGGGTGAGGCACTGTGCTTTGTAGTTGCACCCCTAGACCAAACCAGAGCTCTCAAACCATGGGACAATGCTCTGTGGTTAAACATAAACCTGAAGCTCGCTTGCAAGGCATGGAAAAAGTAGTGTACAAGTCCGTTCTCACTGACATGGCGCAAAAGCTGTCTGCACCTCGGCTGCTCCTGGAAATGACATCTCTGCATATTTATTTCACACAATCCTAACAAGGTGGGACCTGGAAAGGACCTCTGGAGATCACCTAGTCCAATCTCCCTGCTCCAGCAGGGTCACCCTGAGCAGGGGGCCCAGCATCGCAGTGTCCAGGTGCACTTGGAATCTCTGCAGACAAGGAGACTCCACAACCTCTCTGGGCAGCCTGGGCCAGGCTCCAACACCCTCACACCAAACAAGTTGCTCCTCCTGCTCAGCTGGAACCTCCTGGCTTCCCGTTGGTGCCCGCTGCCCCTTGGCCTGGCACTGGACACCCCTGAGCAGAGTCTGGCCCCAGCCTCTTGCCCCCCACAGGCCCTTGAGCTCTTGCTCAGCATTGCTCAGCTCCCCTCTCAGGCTTCTCTTCTCCAGCTCAGCAGCCCCAGGGCTCTCAGCCTTGCCTGGGCACAGAGATGCTTCAAGCCTCTCAGTATCTTCAGAGCCTTCGCTGGACTCTCCCCAGTAACTCCTGATCTCTCTTCAAAAGGGGAGCCCAGAACAGGATGCAATATTCCAGATGTGGCCTCACTGGGGCAGAGCAGAGCGGGGTAGAACCTTGCTTGATCTGCTGGCCACACTCTTCTTAGGGCACTCCCAGCAGTCACAGAATAGGGGTTATTTTTGGTTCATTTTTGCTGAAATTTAATTCCCTTCTCAGCCAGTTCACCTCCAGGTCCATCTATTAGGTTAATGATTGGACTAGATGATCTTAAAGGTCTTTTCCAAACTAGGAAATTCTGTGATTCTGTGATTTTTTTTTTCTGGTCTGCCTCATTCCTGGGGGCTGTTTGAGGCTTATGCTCAAAGAAACCCCAAACCCTGGAAACTTTTGATTCTGGAAACAACAAAGAGCAGCTTAACACACCTTATATCTGAGCTCTCTGTAAACACTTCATGGAGCTTCTTTGCCAGCTATTTACAACAACGGCCGAGGAGTGAAGTGGGTTGTTTATTTTAAAAAGAAAAAAAACCAACAAACCCAGCCCTTGTGTAAAATACCCCAGCAAGTGTTTTCGAAAAGTCCGGAGAGGGCAGGAGTTCATGTTGCAGATGCAAGACAAGGAGAACTTCAAAGAGAGATGGACAACTTGACATGTCCAAAAGCTTTCTGAAGAAATCAGGCAGGACTTTGCTTGGTCAGTGGAGAGAGACTGGCTTTGCAGTAGGCATCCATCCCACCCAGCCCTTCCTGACACTTGTGTGGGGCTGGGATGAGTTGCTACCTAATTTTTTATTAATGTGAACATCTCCTAAAGTGATCTGCATCCTCTTCCTAGCTCTGTTGGACGATGAATTTTTGTAGCTCAGTGTGGCTGTAGCTTGTTGCCTCAGCTACCAGCCTGAGAGCTCTTCCCCTGAGCCTCGGAGTTGTCTCAGCCAGGTTTCCCCAGGGAGGACAGCAGGTATCAGCCAGGACTCTTGATAAACACAACATCACCGTATGCAGAGCTAAGCTACCTACACCATATTTCTCTGAATATATCATGTTTTCTTCCTTTTCCCAGGGGCCCAGCAAAGGGAGTGAGTTGGGTGGACAAGTGAATGCTCTGCTTGGACGCCTTCCAAGTAAAATTCAGCTTCGTGAACTGCATGATACAGCACAGGCAAGGAAACTGGGAGGCAGCAAACATCCCCTGCTAGAAATCTGCACATTTGAGACCTGGCACGGCTGCCTCTAAAAGGCACGAGAAGCACGGATCTGTGTCACACTTCCAGTCCTCACAGTGTAGTCAGAATCAATTGTGTTTGCTCATTCTTCCTTAGAGGAAGCATTTCGGGAGGCCAAGGCATTTTGTGACCCCCTGCTGAGATGGCAAAGCCATTCAGCAATAGCTGTAGGAGGAGGTGCGGAGGTTTCCTTTCATGTCCCTTAGAATCATAGTATCATAGAATAATTAAGGCGGGAAAAGACCTCTTAGATCTTTGAATCCAGCCTATGACCTACCACCACCACTCAGCTAACCCCTGCCACTAAGTGTGGCATCCAGTCTTTTTTTGAACGCCTCCGAGGACGGCGACTCCACCACCTCCCTGGGCAGCCCATTCCAGTGTTTTATACCCCTTTCTGTGAGGAAGCGCCTCCGAATGTCCAACCTAAACCTCCCCTGGTGCAGCTTCAGGCTGTGCTGATAACCTGAGCTGCAGTCTGGAGTTCAAGGCATTCTCCTGCTGAACCCTCTGGAAGAACATCGCTCAAATTCCCTGATATCCACGGAGCTGCACAGCAGGACCTCATCTCATTTACTGCTGATTTATTATCCACGGCTGTTCTCATTTGCTGTGGTTCTCCATGCACTGTTCTGATTAAGCCTGGAGAGACTTACCTTCTAGGTTACCCTCCTGGCAAAACCAAGAAGGGTGGTCTTACCCAGAGTGAGCGTCACGGTTTGCAAGGAGGGTTCTGTGTGTGCACAGGCAGGGAAGTAGTTACACAGACTTTGAAAAGTGATTTTTCAAACAAACCTAAATGACTCCTTTCAATCAGAGAACAATACTCGTGGTTGTGTAATAAGATTACCTTTCGCTTAATGGCAATATAAATATGATTCATGCCCTTAAGGGTAAGGCTGTGTCATCAGTCAGTGGTTATGAGCTTGCAAATCTGTGCTTCCTATGGCAGCTTTACCTTATTCTTTGCGAACAAACCGTGAAGGATTCGGGTACAGCACAACCACTGCTCTGGAGTCCTCTGAAGAGAGAAAATAAAGACTGCTACTGACATTAGAAGGTGATACGACCATTCAGAGAGACCTGAACAGGCTGGAGGAGAAATGGATGAACCTCTGTGGGGGCAAGTGTAGAGTCCTGCATCTGGGGAGAAATAATCCTGTGGATCAGTATAGGTGAGGGGTTGACCTGCTGGAAAGTGACTCTGTGGAGAATGACCTGGGAGTGCTAGTGGACAAATCACCCATGAGCCAGCAGTGTGCCCTTGTGGCCAAGAAAGACCAATGGTGTCCTGGGGTGCCAGGTTCTCGTTCCACTCTACTCTGCCCTATGGAAGCCGCTTCAGGAGAACTGGGCCCAGTTCTGAGCTCCCCTGTTCAAGAGAGACAAGGAACTACTAGAGAGAGTTCAATAGAGGCTACAAAGATGCTGAAAGGCCTGGAGCATCGGTGTGGGCATGCAAGGCTGAGAGCCCTGGGGCTGCTGAGCTGGAGAAGAGCAGCCTGAGAGGGGAGCTGAGCAATGCTGAGCAAGAGCTCAAGGGCCCACGGGGGGCGAGAGGCTGGGGCCAGACTCTGCTCAGGGGTGCCCAGCGCCAGGCCAAGGGGCAGCGGGTACCAACTGGAAGCCAGGAGGTTCCATCTGAGCAGGAGAAGAAAGTTCTTTGGTGTGATGGTGTTGGAGCCTGGCCCAGGCTGCCCAGAGAGGTTGTGGAGTCTCCTTGTCTGGAGATTTTCAAAACCCACCTGGACATGATCCTGTGCAACCTGCTCACAGGGTGACCCTGCTTTAGCAGGGAGATAGGACTGGATAATGTCCAGAGGTCCCTTCCAAGTCCCACCATGCTGGGATTCTGTGAAATAAATATACAAAGCTATCCATCTGTAAGCAACAGCATCTGGCATATAAAATGAAAGGCATTTTGAGGATAAAGCAGAAAACAAGAAGTTGCCTCACAGTGTAGAACCAGATCTGGGCTTATAACACAATAACGAGGTTGGAAATGAGCTCTAGGGTCTGTGATCCAACCCCTTGGGCAAAGCAGGGAGGTTTGGGAGTCAATCCAGTTGCTCTTTGCTGGCTGCTGTTGTTTTGCTCATGAGCACAGATCAGTCCTCAACCCTAAGGCAGCAGCATGAGCAGGAATATTGCTTTGCACAGACAGCTGGGAAACATGCAGATTGAAGCTCTGAGCCATAGCCCATGGTAAATTATATGGCTTGAGAGACTTTCCCTAGGCTATAGGAGGATGAGGGTGGGATGGGAACTGAGCCATCCTTCATCGTTGCCCTGAACCGTCGGCTTTCCTTTCTTCAGGGATGAACAATATTTCTTGCAAACAGGACTGTTTCTGGGACATGTTTGCAGCCTGCTTCTGATTTCCTTTGGAGTAATTAGTCATTTTAAAGTGCTCATGAACCACACAGAGCCTTTGGGTTTTCTTTTTGGATCAGTGTCGAGTACAAGGATGCACAGACTTGAGGCACATCTTCACTGACTATAGAACGGGAGGAATATTTATCACTCAGCTTTGATGCCGAAGTCCTGGTATCTAAATTAAGCCTCTGAGCTCCTCAGAGGGAAAGCAGCTATGGAGCTTCAAAGCCTTGTTTCTATGGTTTGCTAGTTTGGCAACGAGTCCTTACTAGTGCTCCCATTTGATTTCTATCCAAGTTGTGCAGGACACTTTCCACATGCAGAAGTATTCGTTTTCCTGAGAGGAGGATCTCATAGAAAGCCTGAAGCTTGTCTGGAAATGTTGCAGAATCAAGGTCTGGATGCCCAGTGCATCCTTGTCCTAGTTATCAGGCTGAATTAGAATATGCAGCTATTTATAATGGAAACCTACATCTCGGTACCAAAAATAGAGTGGAATAAAACCTCATGAGGAATTAAAAAAACATTAGATATAACAGTGCTGCATTTCGAGAGCAGCAGGTATGTCACGGACCCGTGTTGCTTTAAAAGCTGTTTATTTCAGTGGTGGCTAACTCCACTTTCCAGACCTACACTCACGGCAGGATTTGGCACCGGATTCATGCAGTTATAAAGTTTCAAGGAGAGAAGTGATGCTACGAATTGAGGAATAGGAAAAGTTTGGCCTTGTGCCTCCTCCTGCAATCAGGAAAAAGATGATCCCACTTTTTGCTGGACTTTACTGGGCTGAAGATGTGGTTAGTGCGCCCGTGCAGCAACGTGCAGCCATCCATCCTGGTGACATGGTCAATCCCTTGGGACTGGGTTCTTCCAGGACATAGCAGAGACATCTCCTGAGGCTCTTTCTACCTGAGTGCCAGGGACAGAAGGAGGTGACTATGTCCAGAAAGAAAACACAAGGATCTTGGAGGCAATCAGCTTCCAAGTTCTGGGGAGGGGGGAACATGATGGGGACAGGATGGGTGAGTGGGTGTAGGTAGTGCTTGCCGTCTACCTGGTGCAAAAACAAAGCATCTCCTAAAAGCCTCATTAATCTTAGATGCACCTACTCCTTAACAAAATAATCATGTTGTCACATGTTGTTTCAAGGTTTGCATCATTACAGGATACCATAAACCCCATTAACTCTCCCTTGGCCTCCAGGGCTGTCAAGATCGTGCCAAAGTAAACAAGTGAGATTATTGAGCAACTAGGGACAAACAAAACCACAAGCACATCCAGCCACCCACGCCTAGAGTCCCACGTGCACCTGCTCCTGCTGCCTTGGCCTTTCCAAAACACACAGCCACTCCCCATAGCTCCGAGCCCAAACATCGTTGGCACCGGAGGTTGGGAGATGGCTGTGCCCTCTGTGGGATGGATTACACTACCTTGGCTCTGGTCTCTGTCACCTCTCAGCTTGAAGAGTGCAGCTTTGCCCTCCTCTGAACACTGCAGGGTGTGGGACCCTGCTCCTTGTTGGTGGGGGGAGGATGGTTTCGGTCTACAGGTTAGTGGGCTCCTTGAAACATCCATGGGTGGAGGGCAAGTGGAGAAAAGAGAGAGTCTGAATAAAAGATCTGGATTAAATAAGGAAGATGAGCTGAACACCTCAACTTAGACTAACCATGGCTTGTGGCTGATAACAGCTTGTTTAAAACCTCTTATTTTCTGAGGCAAACATCAGATGTCTTGCTATTAACTCTCCCCTCCTCACCAGGACAACTTTCCTCCTCTGTTGCACGTGTGTCAGAGTCTGTCATTATCTCTTGGATGTTTGCTGCTTCTTCAGATTTGAGTGTCATCCTCAAACACAATGACTGTTGTCATTACACTAAACCCACGTCTTCTCCTGGGTCCTCTCTCTCCAGATCCAGGAGATCAGCAGCAGCCAGGAAAGACTGGAAACAAATTCCAGCTTGTTTTCAGGACAGGTAACAACACACAGCTGCTGGTTTGGATTCACTGCATGGCAAGAGTTTCGGGAAAAGATATTCAAGTGGAAGAGACTCTGCTGGAGCCTTCGCTGGGACTGAAGACAGCTCAGCCCTTTTTAAGGCTTCAGAAGATCCATGCTGAAGAGTGACATCAAAGCACATTGTTAATGAAGCTTTGCTGTTCTTCCACTCAAAACAGTGAACGTGTCTTAGTGCCACCAGGAGGCTGGACCCCACTGCCCACTGTGCGTTGGTACCCCTTGCTGGGAGTGGTGGTACATCCCTCTGCAAACATCTCTCATTGGTTCTGCCCCACAGCCACCCTCTGAAACCGTGTCACTGTCCGAGGGAGAGTTTCGACTGGCGAAGTGCCACCCGCCCGCGGGATTTCATGTAGGCAAGTGGAAAAAATGTGCCGCAGCCTGTGTTTGTGCCTCGTCTGGGGAACCAGCCAAGCACCAAAGGTCTGTGCACAGCAGCAGAGCTCAAACAAGGTGCAAAACTTCTCCCAAGCACCGGAGTGCTCCTCACCCTGCTCCTTGCAAGTCCAAAGGTACTGCAGAAGCAAAGGCATCAACATGAGCACCTTGACATCACTCCATCTCCTTTTCCAGGCTGCCTTGGGTATCTCATTCCCAGATTATTGGGCAAAAGCAATTTCTTTTGCAAGGAGATGAAGGGATGTTCATACCAGTCCCAACTACACCTGGTGACAAGCCAGGAGTGAGCTCTACTGCTCCAAACACTGGTGAGTCCAGGGCAAGGCTGAGCATTAAAACAAGAGTGAGACAATGCTTCATGTGACTGAGAGCACTTCAAATTGTCCTTGCAATGGGGAGGAATGGCCTGAAGACCTGAAAAACCTCCTCATCCCTTGTATTCAGAGATCTGCTGGTGAAAGGAAGCCTGCAGTGGTTTTGTTCAGATGATTGGGTTAGATTTTTGTGACTCTGAACCACGGATTTCATGTTACAGCTTTTGGTTGCCTTTGAGGTCATGGATTTCAGCAAATTACCCACAAGGGACTAGTGCAACATTGGTTCACCCCAAAGCACAATGTCCTTACCCACATTTACTAAGTGTTTTCAGAAACTTAAAGCTCAGTCGGCACTGAAGATGTGGTGGAGTGCTACCAATGTATGACAGTTCAGGACAGGCTGGATGGAACAACCTGGTCTAGTGGGAGGTGTCCCTGTCCATGGCAAAGGGGTAGGAACTAAATGATCTTTAAGGTCCCTTCCAACCCAAACCGTTGCCCTATCCTTTTACAATACTCTGAGCATCCCTCTCAAGTTCATGTGACCCTAAGTGACTTTGCTAAACGGAGATACCAACCATGACGCTGTGCTGGCCTTCCTGCCCCCTCAACATATCCACTTCAGACCCTCAAAAATTTCCTTTCACCTCATTTTTAGGGGATTTGTCTTGTTCTCAGACCGGGGGCTGTACTGAACAAAAAGGCTTTGGATTTATGTTCCCCTGGAATTAGGGATGCGAGAATCGCGCAGGAAAGCAATGAAGACATCCGAGAGATGATGTGTCGGTGTGTCAGAGGCAGCTGTTCCAAGTCAGCCATGGCCTAATATGGAAAAATAGATCTATTTTAAGAAGACGAAGAAGAAGGAAAAAAAAAAAAGTGTACATGATAGATTTCAGATGAGAAATAATTTGGGAGTGATATTGAAAATGATATCACTCCTGCTGCACTTCAACCCTGCCAAGCGCCTTCTATAATTAATAACTACTTCAGATGAAGTGACTTCCTTTTGAATATGCCGTATTAAACATTTAAATCCCCATCTGTAAATATAAGGCTGTGGCAGATAGCTCCATAAGCCTCGCAGCTACATGCTAATGTATATTTATATTCTAGATAGGTATTTTTAGCAAGAACTACAAGTTCTTTCTGTATTTTATGACATCAGAGTTCTGTTTCCCATTGAATGTCTGGACTGCAGAAATATCCCATTCTTTTTTCTTCTCTTGGAGTTCTGCAATAATTTCTGCCCTTGCCTTATCTCTTTTTCTTTCGTGCCTACCTGAATTAACGCACCTTCCAAGAGCGTTGTATGTTTTTTTCCCTTCCTCTCTCCCTCCCAAAGAAGACAGAATATATAAAATTAAAATAAATCAAGCAGCAAAACAGCTCCTGCTGTTTCCCACCTTGAAGCTTGAGACAGCCTCCAATCAGGGCATGCCAGGATAACTACCACCACTCATAGCTACACATGATGTGGCAGATGTCGTGCTGTGGAAAACAACTGCAAATGATCCCTGCTGGAAAAGCTGGTCCTCTAAGCAATAATCATGTTGTTTCATAGAATCATTTGGGTTGGAAGGGACCTCTGGAGGTCATCTAGTCCAACCTCCCTGCAGGGAGCAGGGACATTGTCAACTAGAGCAGGTTGCTCAGAGCCTTGTCGAGCCTCACCTTGAATGTCTCAAGGGATGCGACCTCAACTACCTCCCTAGGCAACCTGTTCTAGTGTTCCACTACCCTCATGGTAAAGAACTTTTTCCTAATACCCAATCTAAATCTACCCTTTTCTAATATAAAGCCATTACCCCTCATTCTTTCCCTATAGGCCTTTGTAAACAGCTCCTCTCCAGCCTTCTTATAAGCTCGTTTCAGTTACTGGAAGGTAGCTATTAGGTCTCCTCGAAGCCTTCTCTTCTCTAGGCTGAACAACCCCAGCTCCCTCAACCTGTCCTTGCAAGAGAGGTGCACCAGCTCCCTGATCATTTTTGTGGCCTCCTCTGGCCCCACTCCATCAGGTCCATGTCCTTCATTTGCTGAGGGCTCAAGAGTTGGGCACAATATTCCAGGTGAGGTCTCACCAGAGCAGAGTAGAGGGACAGAATCACCTCAGGATGCAATTAGCCTTCCAGGCTGCAAGCACACATGTCCAGCTCATGTCCAGCTTCTCATTCACCAGCACCTTCAAGTCATTTCCTGCAGGGCTACACTCTTTCATCTCATCCCTCAGCCTGTATTGATTGCAGGGATTGTTCTGACACAGGTGCAGGACCCTGCACTTGCTCTTGTCGAATCTCATGATATTCACCTGGGCCCACCTCTTCAGCTTGTCCTTCTGGATGACATCCTGTCCCTCTGGTATGTGGACAACACCACTCAGCTTGGTGTCATCTGCAAAGTCGCTGATCCCACTTGATCCCATCTATGTCATTGATAAAAATACTAAATAATACAGATTCCAGTATAGACCCCTGAGGGACACCACTTGTCACTTGTTGCTGTAGCTTTGCTCTCTCACAGCCGCAGCGATGCCTTCGTGGGAATCTTACCCAAGTCAAAGCAGCAGGATTGAACCTGTGTTCCGACCCAACCCAATCCCAAGCTGATTGTGCACTGTTTCCAGAGGAGGAACTATCCTTCCAAGTATCCACTCCACCTTCAAGACATGTGGAGTCCATGAGGAAGGGCCAGGGGAGGCAGATATGTTGCCCTGATGGTTGGCTGGAGGTGGGACTCACCAAGGCGTACTAGTTTGAATATTCTCATCAGTGTGGGTCTGCAAGCACACTCCTGAAAGTTTATTCTCTGTTGTGCTTTGCTGTTTAATTTCCAGACGGATGAAAGCATTTGCAGATTTGCAACTGGAAGCAGGTGATGCAGATCAGGCCTGCACCTCTGTAAGGCTGCACATCTGCAGGGCTGCCCCACATTTACAGAAGGGCTGGAAGGGGATGGAAAAGGCAACTTCCCACTCAGATAAAGATTAAGGCATCGTGGAGAGCTGTCAAGTCTAGAGACAAAGCCTCTGGACATGCACAGAATGACTGCTGGGAAGAACAAGCCCCCAGAGATGCACATAAAATCCTTCAACCCAGCAACAGCAACATCGGCTGCCGCCTGCTGTGAAACCTCATTTTGTGGGGCCAAGAGGCTGCAAATCTTTTTATGGCCCTTTGGAGACACATCTTTCTCTGTTCTATTTTACTTAGCCTATATTTAAACCTCTCCCTCTCTATGTCCACTCGACCCAGTGACGCAAAACTCCGCCAAGTCCTTTGATTTCCCTCGCAGTGTCCTGCATTTGCTGGGGCAGTAATGCTTGAAGGATTTAACTTCTAGGGACCAAATAGTGAGAATAAATAAAAGCAGCAACCAAAGCAGCAGAAAATCAAACTTTGCAAGGGCTCCCAGTGACGACTGTTCAGCCTGAGGCTGTGTGAGCAGATGAATATTAACGTAAAAAGGACATTTTGTACCCCTGATACTCAGTGTGAAGAGCTTTTCACCTGGACAGATCGAGGAATGTATTACAAGTGCTTTGAAGCTAAATCCTGACTTTGACCCTGCTTTGGGTACAGTGGAAGTTCTCTGCCACATTAACAGGAAAGTCCCTGGTGACAGGTGGCCTGAAGCACCGTGTGATACAGGATAATCATCGAATTGTTGAATGGTTTGGATTAGAAGGGGCCTTCAAAATCACCTAGTTCCAACCGCCCTGACATGGGCAGGGACACCTCACACTATACCAGGTCGCTCAAAGTCCCACTCAAGCTGGTCTTGATGCTCACACCCGGCACTGGTGACACAAGGAGGACAGTGGTCCCCACTCGCAGCATCTTTGCAGCTCAGAACGGACCCCTAAAAACTGCTTCGTGACTGTGCTGAGCTCAGTCCCTTTCTCTTTGCCTGCTGCAAGAGAAGCTGCACCATGAAATCCCCCAGTTCTCCCTGAGCGTGCCTCAAACAAACCACTGCCATGGGACAGTACTTTACCCTTCTGCCACCCTTCTCCCCCTCCTCTTCCAGCAGGGATAGCTTTAAATCTAGGTCCTCTGAGGAATATTTTTACACTCTCTTGTTTGTCCCTTTGTGTAGCTTTTTCCCCTCGCCAGCACAAGGCAGTTTGGGAGCTGGTGGCGTTACGGCCTAGCTTGCCTAGAGACAGGAATACAGATCATTTAGGGCACTTCATGAGAAAGGTTGAGATGTTTGTGATCGTGAGATTCTTGTGCTATCTCTGAGCCTAGAAATCCTTTAAACTGTCAGCCAAGTGACTGAAGGAAGGAGTCTGGTGAAGATCAGCCGGCCCTGTTTGGTCTAATCCAACAGCCACAAACAAATCCTGAAGGCCGGAGTGTCCAAGTAGACACGTTTGCCTAGTTAATAGCAAAATTAATGTTAAAGTTTACATCCCTGAATATGTTAATGAGTACATGCTAAATATACTGGATGGTATTACTCTACTTGCCACCCAAAATCATGCTTAGAAGGCAGGGACAGGCAAAACCGGGATATAAAAATCACCAAGGGGATACACCCCTTGGGGAGGGGGGAAGACTGAAAGGTCCAGCAGAGACAGTCAATGGGCTGTACTCTTCTTCTTCCACCCAAGACAGGGATGCCTTTGTGGGAAGAATTATGCCTTCAATATACAGTACACCTCTCATTTCTGTTAGCTGCAGGGACATAACTCAGGCCTGCGTCTCCGACTGCATCCAATGTTACCCAGGAATTCTTAACTTGAGCTTGCCTATCCTTTCGCAGTCACAGTATTTCTCAACGGCTATTCCAAACCTCTCTGTCCCTTTAATAAATCGAACCGATTTGTTTAACCTTTAAGCTGTCTCAGGGTCAGTCCTTAACTGGGCTCTGAAACTGCTAGTTACTGTTTCAGCCAGAGCAGGGCTCTGAGATAGACACACACGTGTCAGTTACATCCCCTTAACCAGGGAGTCCCGAGACAGGAGTTTTTAACCTGTCTCAGTATAAGTCCTTAACCACTCTTGGAAACAGGTCACTGATGTTTCAGCTGGAGCTCCACAGTGGCATTTTGAGATAGACACCAACGTGTCGGTTATATGCCCCCTTAACTGGGAGCCCTGAGACAGCACTTCCAGGCATACAGTTGACTTTGCAAAACTGCTCGGTGGGTTCTGGCAGGCAAGCCTCTCCATCTTCCTCCTCTCCTTTTCCTCTTTTCCCTCCCCCTTTCCTTCCCACCCACACCTTAAAAGCGACAGAGCTGCATAACCAGCCAGAGACATGTCCACCCTGCAGTGGGTGCCACCCCAAGCTCCCTCCTTGGGTGAAAAGAGAAAGATACTGCAGGCTGAGAACTGGAGGATCCAACTTTATTTGCTAGATTCTCACCCAGAAGGGAACCCTCACCCTCCCAGTTCCTCTGGATCCAGACCCTTCCCCACCTGCATGTGCAATAGGTGGAGGAAAGTTCAGCTGATGTTAGCACAGCAGAAGACCTTGAAAGGCCAGTGGGGACAGTGACTTACTCCAGGACTTGAACTCAGAAGAGTAAAGAGGATCTAAGGATGATGGTGATGGTGATTAGCTTCTGGTCTGACACATCAGACTGTTTTTGGAGCAGGAACAGAGGAGTAGGAAGAAGCAGCTTGTGCTCTGTGTCTGCAAAGGTGGGTGTGATTTCAGTATTTGAGTAACTCCCAGTAATTATCCTCTCAATGCCATTTCCCCCCCACTAGACCTCAGCGTTAAAAGAGTGTTTCAGGGAAGCTATCACTAATTTGGTGAAGCACGGAGCATTTCACCTCCAGAACAAAGGGGCTCAGCATTCTCCTGAGCCCCAGGCTTGCACAGGGCCCTCTGCCAAGCAATGCAATGCCTTGTCAAAGTTTTCTTGCAAATGACATTGAGACGGACCTTGAGAAACAATTACCCACATACAATAAAAAATGCTTATTCCTTCGGTTTCCTGGCTGGCGTCTTAAGGGAACAGAGTGGAAAATGGGAAAAAATGCAGGAAAAAAAGAAGAGAAAAAATACTTTGCCCCAGAGGAGGTTGCAGGGACAGCGTGAACACACCAGGGTGGTGCATGGGATGTACCCACACTCCACTTGCTCTTGCAAGTTGTCCGCTGGGTGAGTCCTGGCAATAGGAAGAGAGCAAATGCCGAGTTCCCTGGCTCTCCCCCATCAGAGATGGCCACAGGCTGGGCATGCCTGGCTCATTTGTATCCACTTCACTCCATCTGGTTTTACAGCAGACAGAGGATCAAAATCAATCTTACAGCTGCTCCAAGAGAGAATGGAGCAAATCTCCTGCTGGGTCCCAGGAGAGCTGTTAACCTGTGAGTGGAGCCACTGACTTTTCCCAGAGTTGAGGGTCTGGGATGATCATCACTTTTCTTGCAGTCCCTGCTGTGAAGGGGAGGGCAGAGGAACAGAAGTTGTTGTTTGAAACTGTCTGTAAAACATCTGGGAAGGGAAATCCAGGAGCTCTGATTGCAACTGGAGCTCAGGCACAGGGCTGATGAAGGTTTTGACTAGTCAGCCAAACTCTTGAATTTGTTTTTGAAGGCCAAACCTGCCCTGGCCTGTTAGTTCAGGGTGTGTTTTGACCTTTCCAGAAACACATCCTATCTCAGCACATGAAGGTTGAGCCCTTCTCAACTCATCCCACAGCTTATTCTAGGCAGATTTAAGTGCCAGCTCTCTGCAATAGCAAGCCACACTCTGCTGAGGACCAACATCCACTCACTGCTCTGACTCAGGAGAAGACACCAAAAGTGAAAAGAAAATCAGCCAAGCTCCTGGTGGAGAGCTGCAGGATTTTTGGGGGGTTGTGCACAGGAATTTAACAGAGACACATGGACACAGGTCTTGTGGGAGCTTAGGGAGGAGACCTGAGGAAAAAACAGTCCACATCCAGTGTGTGCACAGCCCCTGTTCTTGCTGAAGGTGACGCCAGAGCATCAGCCTTCATGGCACTGCCCAAGACCGCCTTCTGGGCAGAGCTGTAGTGCTTCATCTACTACTGGTCCCCACAGAGGAAAGCTGTAGGGGGAGATGTGAGTGCCGAGGATCAGAAGCAGCTGAAGGTGAGCAACATCTGCTTAGCAGCTGGAAAGTGGAAATTGGAGGGGTTTAGGTCCAGGTGGCCAAACTCTTGGCTTGAGTCCACTTGAATTCACACCATTGAAGGTGGGTGAAGCCACACATCGGTGAAGAGAGTTATTCCCAAGGCATCTAAGTGTTCACGAAGGAGCTTGGCAGAGCAATGAGTGGAGGTGCTTTGGCTGGAGCATGGGTGCTTGCGAAGTTACAGGGAGCACCGGAGGAGCGTGCCAGCAACCATGGCCACCAGACCCAGTGCTGCAGAGCTGCTTCCAGCCCCATTAGTGCTCCTGCTGTCATCGGTGCAGAGGTCGGAGTAGCAGCATGACTTGGGTTTGTTCGCCCCTATCCCATTATAGGCGAGGCATTCCTCCTCACAGCCTCTGGTCACGGTGATGTTGCCAAAAAAGGGGTAACCTGAAACAGGTAGATGGGGGGAAGGATGAGAGAGAGACAACAATGATAAATGAAGGTGAAGACGGTTGGCATCGAGAAAAACTGACTCTGTGCAAAGGAGGCAAATTAAAAGTAACGTGTTTACAGGTAGTTATTGAGGCCAGGAGGTCAAGGGAGGTGATTCTGCATCTCTGCTGTGGTGAGATCCTAGCAGTGTTCAGCTCTGGAGTCCTCATCACAGAAGAGACATGGACCTATTGGAGCGGGTTCAGAAGAGGCCACAAAAATGATCTGAGGACTGGAACCCCTCTGCTGTGAGGCCAGGTTGAGAAAGTTGGGGGTGTTCAGCCTGGAGAAGAGAAGGCTGAGGGGAGACCTTCTTGTGGCCTTTCAGTACTTAAAAGGGGCTATGGGAAAACAGGGGAGGGACTCTTGACCGGGGAGCGTAGTGATAGAATGGGGAGCAATGGTTTTAAACTGAAGGAGGTGAGATTTAGATTAGACATAAGGAAGAAATTCTGCACTCTGAGGGTGGTGAGACACTGGCACAGGTTGCCCAGAGAAGTTGCGGATGCCCCATCCCTGGGAGCATTCAAGGCCAGGTTGGATGGGGCTTTGCACAACCTGGTCTAGTGGGAGGTGTCCCTGCCCATGGCAAGGGGGTTGGAATAAGATGACCTTGAGGGTTCCTTCCAACTTAAACCATTCAATGATTCTATGATGTCTCCCCTTGAAGACCCACCGCAAGCAAAGGAACTTACCTGAGTCTACGGAGTGCAGCGTCGTTGTGCACACGGTGGCTTTCGGGGGGCACAGGGTGGGTGTTCTGCACTTAGCGATGTCTGTTGGTTCCTTGCACGTGTAACATCTTAAGGACTGGGCTGCAGAGGGGAGCAGAATGTGTCTGAGGTGGTGGCAACAGCAAAGACAGGCAGCAAGTCTGCAGCTTCTCTGTGCTGTGGTGGGGACTATGTGACGGTCAGTGCTTCATCCCCCCTTTGCCAAGATGCAGTGATCTCAGAAACTAAGTACATTTAAAGGGACTAGCAAAGCTTGGATATGTCAGGGAGGAAAGATCAAACCCCAGCACCAAAGGGCAAGGACGGTGTTGCAAGAGTTTTGTGTGATCCCTATCCTAGGAGCTCGGCAGCCCCAAAAGAGCTGGGATCTAGAGGCATCTATTGCTTGGGTAACTTTAGTACGACATTTGCATCCTCTGTTAGAGAAGCTGTAACACAGAGTGCAGAGCGAAATAGCTCCTTCTGTTCAGAGCAACATTCCAGAGCCAAAAAGACTGGCAGTTCCCCCATCCCTCCACCCACGGTGTCAGCTCCTCCGTGCTTGTTTAGAGGCATTTCTGCAGAACGTAGTAACTGAGAGCAGAATTTGAATTTCAGAGCTGTATCAGACATCCTAAGGGTTGAATGTGTCCTAAAAAACCCCACTTCCATCACGGGCTACTGCTGCTTTTTAAGAAATGATGCTGTAAAGCTCTTGCTGGCTTCCTGCTGACCGAGGGACACCTTTACATATGCAAGCATTGATCACAGCAGCTTCTCAGAAGTCTTGCTATGAGATCTATCTAACCGCGATTGGCAAATACCGAGCGTGCATATTTTTTGGAGTCCTGCTGGTGTGGCTTGACAGCAGAAACCAGCCGAGTTTGATATTTTCTATCCTATCTGCTTTCTACCAACACAGGGGCTGAAGAGCCATCCAAATGTGTCCACTGCCATCTATTGGTAAAATCGCAGAGAGATTATGTTTTCTTGTTACAGCTCCACAGTATCTGTTGTTCGAGAGAAATCTCTGGGACTCTGAGATAAGGCTAAACATTGTTGAACGCCTGACTCTAGAAAGAATTTTCAGGGCATCCACTTCTCTTATCATCTCCTTTGGAAAAGTCAGCTCTGCAACGGAGCCTACACGATGGCAAAACATTCTTTGTACTCTTTGCAGAGCTAGGAAGGACTTTTTCATGGGAGCAGTGGTGGCGTTTTTGTGGCTATCCCCTTTGTAAACCGGTGAGCTGGAGTCATCTCTGTTTACCTGAGCTGAGGACCTTGGTAGATCTTTTCCAAATGACCCACGAAACTCGTATTTTATACCCACTGAGAGACGAAACACAAGATTGTCAACCTGACAAGCATTTGGATGTTTGTGTGATGAGGCGACTTGCTGACGTTATGGGTGAAGCAGCAGTGGCTTAAAGCATCTGAGAAACTGATCTGACACCTTCGGCTTGAGCTGGTTTCCAAACTTCACCATGTTCATGGGTGATCAAGGCAGTGCCGTGGGCTCTGGGGGAGTTACTTCCAGTTAAGAGCAGATTTAAGGAAGAAAATCCTCAACTCCCTTATTTTTCACTGGTTCTGAGCAGGGCACTCATAGGACACTGTTTTTTGTAGGAAAGTTACGTTGGAAGAGGAAAGCCCAAAGCCATAAGAACCAGAACAGAAGAACTGAACATAGAGAACAGTGTTGTGTCCTGATCTGAAATGAATAATTGGCCATTCATCACTGTCCACCAGTACCTTGTACCCCTTGATACCAAACTTCTGGAAGATGAATGGTCACAGACAAACTCCTCAGCTGCAAGAATTGTGCCTAGACCAGCTGCCTCCTACTGGATTATCCCAGGCAGGCCATTTCTGTCTCCACTTCAACTATAAAGTGAAAGAAAGGTGATGACCCTTCTCTGCTTCCAAAAAACTCTTCAGGACCTGTGAGTGGAAACCCTGCTCTGTCAGGTCCTCAGTGACCCCATTAAATCCAGGACAGGACTAGACTTAGGACGAAGAAAAGAAACACATAAATACACCACCTGTGAAATATGTTGAAAGAAAAACATCACCAAAAAAACCCCCCTACAAATTAGCAGGAAATGTAAAAAAATTATGGTAGCTGTATAGAAGTAACTGCACCTGTCCTGGTTCAGCCCTGAGGTGGATTTGACCCAGAGTAAGTCCTTCAACCAGCAGCTGGGTTTGCTTTAGATGCAGGTGGAAGGAAGAATGAGGGTAGAGGGATTAAAAAAAAGCAGTGCAGCTTGAAAAAGAGACCCAATACCTTTCCACACATAAAGACTTGGAAGGTTGATTCCGTTCAGCTTCTTTCCAACCTGCAACCCTTTCAATGATCTCCAGATAGCCATGCCTTCAGATGGAGACATTTGACCCCAGCCCAGGCCAATTGTGCTTTGAGATCTTTCAAAGCCCCATGAAAGCAGCCTGAGGATCTCTGGGGGCAATGGGCTGTAGGTTAAAGCCCAGTGGGTTGGTATCACCTCAAAGATGACTGCGTTCCAGGCCAAGGATGTAATTGCAGTGGGTCACAAATAGATGGAGTAAGAAAATAGCAACGACCAGCTCCTGCTGCCAGCTTGCCCAAGATCCAGACCCATCAGAGACCAAACCCAAAGAGATCCAGGAGAATTTCCAATCTCCACCTATCTCCTAATCTCTGGAAACAAGTGAAAACCCTGGAGCTGGTGGTTTAACGAACCTTTCCAAAGTCCTTGCTGTTATTTCTCATACCCTCACCCATATCTATACTGAAGCCTCACCCATCCGGTTTTCAGAGCTTCCAGCAGCCAGCCGGGAGGTTTTAGGGATGGCAGGAGCTCAGGATGAACATACCCTATCCCGTCCCTGAGGCGACTGGTTGGCAGCTTAAGTAGAGGTTGTCAGTTCAAGCTCTCGCCCATGTTTGTACTGCCCTGTACCATGTCATTTACACCTTAGCCTCATAAAGCAGCGTGTTGGTCTCCTCCATCCCGGGCTATGACACGAGTAGTGTTGGGAGGCAGGCGACCACCTACGTATCCAAAAAATGCGCATTGCTCTCCGTCAGGCGTCACGGCTCTCCCCACCAGGAATGCACGTCTACTTTTCCCCATTCACCCTCTCCAATGACCTTCTTAAATACATAAAAGCATTGTTTCCCCTACCTGAGGATTGCCAAGGTCTTTCTGCATTGATGCTTTTCCCCTTCCCTCCCCTCCCCAGTATTTCTCAGGGGGTTCCTGAAGTGTCAGCAATGCTGCGGTCTTACCCAACTCCACGTATGCCAGGCCAAGCAGGAGTCCAAACAGAAGCGTCTTCATGCTGAGAGCAGATCTGTGCAGTTGGGACAGTAAAGGAGACCTGCTCCCAGGGAGCTTTATATGTTTTCCCACCCTCCACCTCCTGTTGATCCTGTGGGCGGATTCCCTCGGCATGAGCAGGGGAGAACTCAGCTCCAGTCTGGATTGGGATTTGTAGAGGAACAAGTTCCCCGAGGAGGTGACATCACCACAACGAGGAGCAGACTCCTGCCAGACGTCATCTCTTCTTCACGTTTATGTCCTGGGGCTGGTCCCATGGAAAAGGAAAAACACAGCTTGCGCTGCAAGGGGTGGCGCCACGCCGGTGCTTGGATGGGGAATGTGACAAGGTATGTTTGTTGCTTCAAGTCTGGCTCCGAGAGCCGAGAGATGGATTGTGTCATGCGTGTCGCATTGGGCAACAGCAGTCAAGATGTAAGTAACAGCAGGCTGGACTTCCATGCATGTTGGCTCAGCCTCACGAAACCTTGTGCCATGTTTTCATGCCTGCTGCTTTCCCGGTTGATGAGTGGGAAGCTGGTGTGGCTGGGTTTGCCCAAAGCATGTCTATTTTCCCAAATCCAGTGCAAAAGGAAACCTGGTTTCTAGCTCCGAGGCCTGATGCTGAGCTGTTGGACATGGGAATCACTGAATCACAGAATGGTAGGGGTTGGAAGGGACCTCTTGAGGTCATCTTGACCAAACCCACTGCTCCAGCAGGGTCACGGAGAGCAGGGGGCCCAGGATTGCATCTTCGCAGGTTTTAATCTCTCCAGACAAGAAGACTCCACAACCTCTCTGGGCAGCCTGGGCCAGGCTCCAACATCCTCACGCCAAAGAACTTTCTCCTCATGTTCAGATGGAACCTCCTGTCTTCCAGTTGGTGCCCGCTGCCCCTTGGCCTGGCTCAGGGCACCCCTGAGCAGAGTCTGGCCCCAGCCTCTTGCACCGTGGGGGCCCTTGAGCTCTTGCTTAGCATTGCTCAGCTCCCCTCTCAGGCTGCTCTTCTCCAGCTCAGCAGCCCCAGGGCTCTCAGCCTTGCCTGCCCACACCGATGCTCCAGGCCTTTCAGCATCTTTGTAGCCTCTATTGAACTCTCTCCAGTAGTTCCTTGTCTCTCTTGAACAGAGGAGCTCAGAACTGGACACGGCATTCCAGATGTGGCTTCACTGGGGCAGAGCAGAGGGGGAGAAGAACCTCCCTCGACCTGCTGGCCACACTCTTCTTAATGCACTGAAAGCCAGAGGAGGGAGGTGTTGCTTCCAAGTGTGGGATCTGGTACCTTGCTTCTTTTCACGTCCCAGGTCAAGCTGGCAGAGCACGGTTCTCTGTCTTCTTTTGTAAAGCTCTCAATTATTTATCAGAGTTTATTCTGAAGCTGGGAAATAAACCCAACGTGGAGCAATGGGACAATTTTCCTACTGCAGCATGTTCCAGATAGAAAATTTTCACTTTATGCATTTTAAGGCAACCCTTTCAATCAGAATATTATCATTATTCTTTTGTATCTTATGCAATATTGGTGGAAACAGCTTTAAAATGTTTGCAGGGAGAAAGGGAGAAATGCTTTGCTCTTCCCTTTTGACTGAGCCAATGGCATTTTATATTTCATAGGAAAAGCTGACAGACTTCTTGTCATTCTTGTTGTGATCCAGGGTGCAAAATTCCAGCGTTATGCAATTTACTGTGAAACAACTGAATAAGCCAAGGAAGAAAAGTTCATGAATTGCTGTGAAACTCTCAGAGACTTCAGGGCTGGAGACAAGGTGAGTGCACAAGCTGATTGCATGACTTGGGGTTTTGCTTGTCACAGGCTCGTTGCAGCAATGCACATGGGCATTGCTACCATTCCCAGTTTGAGAATGGGGCTTTTGGGGAAAGTGCCGCTCCCTAGAAGGGTTCTCAGTAACTTGAGAAGCATTGCTAATGAAAATTTCCACGGCCATAGATGACACAAAGCCGAACAAGCTGGGGCAGCAGGATCACTATCCCGCCGTGGGAAAGGGAAGGAAAGACATGCACCCTAATGCTCAAGAGTGAAAACCATCATCTATCTTTATTTTATCTTACCGTGCTGCCACAGAGCAGATACCTAAAAAAAACCAGTGAAAATGTACATCCCTGCATACATAGGAAAGACTCTGCTCTGTGAAAGCCACCAGACCTGGCAATGTCCAGATCCATTCTTCTAACAGAACCGTTCAAGGCACATTTGAAAAACAACTTAATTAACACCCATGAGACTGGAAAAAGACCCAGTGCTTCAAGCAGTCGAGGTGGTTATGCCTCGAGTTAAGCACGGTGGGGGTGGCACATCAGAGTTCGCAACAGGAGAACGCTGCTTGGCGGATTGTGTGTAGCCTGCTGAAATGGTGATGTCCACATGGGGGTGTTGTGGTGGTCTGCTTGTTCTTGGAAGGTACTGCATCCTGAGAAATCCTTGGAATAAATCGGCGCTGTCAAAGGAATAGTGAATAGAAATAGGAAGCTGAGGCCGTCCAGCTGGGTGGAGGCTGTCCATCACTGGGGTATCTGGACATAGAATCATAGAGTAATTTTGGATGGAAGAGACCTTTAAGATCATTGAGCCCAGCTGTTAACCCAGCACTACCAGGACACCACTACCCTATGTGCCTCAGCATCACATCTCCACAGCTTTTAAACTCCTCCAGGGGTGGAGACTCCACCACTGCCCTGGGGAGCCTGGGCCAGGACTTGACAATTCTTGTGGCGATGAATTGTTCCCAATATCCAATCTAAACCGCCCCTGGGGCAACTTGAAGCTGTTTCCTCTTGTCCTGGTGCTTGCTCCTTGGGAGAAGAGCCCAACCCCAGCTGGCTCCAACCTCCTGTCAGGGAGTTGTTGAGATCCAGAAGGTCTCCCCTCAGTTTCCTTTGCTTGACGCTCAACAACTCTAGGTCCTTCAGCTGCTCCTCACCAGACTTGTGCCCTAGACCCTTCTCCAGCTTTGTTGTCCTTCTCTGGACATGCTCCAGCCCCTCAATGTCCTTCTTGGAGTGAGAGGCCTGAAACTGAACCCAGTATTTAAGGTGCATGGGATGCATCAGCATGGTAGGGTTGTTTGCTTCTGGCCAGTGCAAAGCCACTTACTTCTGTCTAATGTCTTGCAAAGGTTTGAGATCTGGCTGTGAGGCAGGTCATCAGGAAATCACCAGAGCTGGGGCTGCTAAAGCTCCTGCAGACTGGCTGAGTGTGTGGGAGAGTCAGACTTCGGGGAGAGAGGAGTTGAGAGCTTGCCAGTAAAATTGTAGAGGGAAGGGGAAGATTTATGGGTTATTAGTTGATCTAAAGATAAATGGGAGCTCTGGCAAGATGGAGCCCTGAAGACAAAACCAAACACAAACAAACACAAGGGATGTCAAGTCGTGTGTTCAAGTAAAAGCGAAAATGTTAGCAGGGTAAATATGGAAAATCCTAACCCTGGCATGAAGCTCTGGTGGCTTTTCATCTGGAATTTCGTTGCCCCTGTGGAGGATGAACAAGATGCTGTTGGAAAAAGAAATGCAGATGGAAACTAATGGGAAAACTGGAAGAACAAAGTCCACCCCAAAAGATGACACTGGAAAACACTGACCCCTTTCAGCTTTGCAGATCAGAGGTTGAGTGAAGATGGGATTTTATTTTTTTTCTCCAGAAATACATTTCAAACATTTAAAAAAGAGCTACAGAAAGAAAAGCTCTGTAAAATAGAAGATCACACTGGATTAGAGCTGAGTTAAGAACATGCATGTGTTAAATGAGACAATCAGAGGTAAGGTCTAAAGCACTAGGAAAAACTAAGCTCTTCCTAAAAACTAAGGCAGAGTAGAAATCCCACCTGCTTTAAGACAGAGCTTCATAAATATGTGGAAGAAGTGGCTTGAGTAAGCATCTAGGACATCTTTAGACAGGTTGTAGGGCTCGGGAGGACCTGAATTCCCATCTGGCTTTGTCAGTGCTGGAATAAGACCTGAGCAAAGTTTTGAGCACTGAGTAAACTGGAGCCATAAGGGACTTCAGTTGAAATGTCATCCCAGGTCTGAAGATCTCAGAATGCAAATGAGGTGTGGTGTGCACGCAAAGAGACTTGTGCTCCAGAAGCCTCTCTGTATTTTCCACGGTATCAATCCAAAACCAGTGCCAGCCTGTCCCGGTGAGAGTGCCCTCCTTTAAGAGGTAACCTCTGGAGATATAATCTCTCTCTGCTTATCACCCATGCAGGGAAAGGCAGGTGACGCAAATTCAGCGTTTACAGGCAAGAAGGCGATGTGCTCTGTAAAATACCCCATCTAACTTCCGTTGCGGTTAACTCTTGTTTGAATGAAAAAGAAAGCGAGTTTTGTAGAGATGGGAGAGTACGCCGAGCTTTGTGAAGCTGTTCCAATGGTTAGTTATCAGCCACGTGTGAAATTACCCCCGTGTAAATTATTTCTACACTGATTTTACAGCTTCTACAGCCAGTAGCTCTCGTTACAACCCTCTACTAAACTTAATCACTCGCTGTTGCAGTTGTCCTCACCCTCATGGAGATTTCTTTTCTCCAGGATGTCTTTTTGATAGACTTTGGTGGGCTTTTGGACTTTTACTCTGGAAGGTCTGTCATCCAGGGCTTTAATCTTTCTGGTGATCCTCCTCTGAAGCACCTCTAACTCAGCACCTTCTCTCCTGCATTTCTCAACCCAGAACTAGATCTTGTCTTGTGGGAACAGCCACTCCAGTCCCAAGTGTAAGCAGAATGGATCCTTCTGTCATTCAACTGTCAGGGTGCTGGGCCATCTTGTCTATACTGTGCTTTTGACAAGAAAGGTTAGACCAGATGATTCTTGAGGACCCTTCTAACCAGGTATTCTACGATTCTTTGATGATTTTGTGAGATGAGCATCAAACAACAGCGTTTGACACTGTGATCACGGCATTGCAGCCATGGCATCAGTCTACCTGAAGTCAATGTCCTTCCTGGGAGTGGCTTCACAGGATGAAGTGTGCTGCCAGGTTTCCAGATGTCATGATGATGGCTGGAATATAGGAAAGTACAGAGATCAGTGTAGCGAGCCCACTGGAATTCAGCTGCTGTGATTCAGGGAGGGTAGATTTTTATTGGGGACCATTTAGCTGACTGTGTCTGGGGGCTCTACCATCTTGGTCTGTGACTCAGTACCGGGAAACCATGCTGCCCATCACCATGGCTGCAGCGATGCTTGATGATGCGTTCGGCTAATTGAAGCTCCCACCTCTCACGGGCGTGCGCTAATAACAAGTCTACAGGCTTGTTCGGGTGGAGCTGCTCTCCACCCTCCTGATGAAACTCTGCCACTGGGCAGAAAGGAATGCAGGTTTCATTTGGTTGGAGAAGGGTGAAAGTGTGAGCGTGACTCAGTGAGCACCCTTCCCCTAGGAGCTCTTAAGGTCCTTCTTGCAAGGGCTGCTTGATACAAAGCACACGTGTCTCCCCATAGGGAAGTAGCAAAGGGCAATCCAGAGTTCCAGCGTTACCTCAGTTAATCTGTTAAGAGCTTTTGTTCTTTTCTGCCCATGCCTGTTCTTCATTTCAGTGGTTTGCACACCCTACCTGAAGATGTGCGACGGGACATTGAATCTCTCCAAGCAGAGAAGGAAATTGTATTCACATCTCCCAAATTCAGGCTGAAGTGCATTAAACTCTAGGCTGAAAAGCAGGTGCCCTTCTGCAGATGGGTGGAAATCCTCCATCACCACTACATTTTTAGAAATCAGCTCTGTTCATTGTTCTGAGAGAAAAAAAGGGAGCTCAGGAACATGAACTCTATGTCTGCAGGTCTCTCTTTTTCTAGCCAGAGGAGTGAGGACAATCCCTTCAGACATCACCTCACCAGCTGCATTTGGGCAGCCCTGGCAACATAGATCCCTGAAGCATTTGCAGAAGATATTCAAGGTTTCCACCATGTGGTTCTGGACTGCACCTCGGAGGGATGAATATTTAGAGCAAAGGTTGAAAGGTACTGGGGGTATTCATGGGGGTTGCTGTTAGTTGGGAGTCTCTGGTGTCTTGTCCCACATTCTGGTCAGCTGATGGCACTGAAGCTGATGGAGTGGACAACATGTGAAAAATGGCCAGTTACAGGGTCTGGTGCCTCCCTTTCCTTAACAGGAAGAATTTCCCTCTTCAGCATAGAATGGAATCATCAAATGGTTTGCATTGGAAAGGAACTTAAAGATCATCTTGTTCCAACCCCCCTACCATGGGCAGAGACTCCTCCCACTAGACCAGGTTGTGCAAAGCCCCATCCAACTTGATCTTGAACACTTCCAGGGATGGAGCATCCACAACTTTTTTGGTCAATCTGTGCCAGTGTCTCACCACCCTCATACTGCGGACTTTCTTACATCTAATCTAAATCTCCCCTCTTTCAGTTTAAAACTGTTACCCCTCATCCTATCTCTACACTCCCTGACAAACTATCAAATAGGCTTTGGTTGTGCAGAGGACAGGAGTAAGGAAATGGAGTTCTCTCCATTAATTTAAGACCTTTATCAAAACGAGGGATCATAACTGAGTCTGTGACTGAGTATTGAAGTGAATGACATCACTTTGTCAACCTTTCAATACCATCAACAGTGTGGGACCAGGAGCTGTGTCTGAAATCCCGTCTCTCATTCTACTGTTTCATGTCTCATGTCTGTCACCAGATACAGACCTAAATACATGCCTTACCATGAACTAATCTCATGGTGCATGTTGCCATGAGTATCCAGCTCAATAAAAGGAACAGCCTCCCGAGGAAGCCAGTTCTCATCACCGGGATCCGCGTGGCCAGGGCCAAAAGCTGTGGGAGCACCTATTAACAGAAAATGCGGAACACAATGACCTGCAGAAGTTTGCACAGTCACAAACAGATTGAAGAAGGAACACAAAATCCCGAATGGGAGTCATCTGGCTTAAGTAGGGCCTGTCTTCTATAACATAGATGTCTCCTGGGTGAATCACCCTATGTCTTTATTTTTGCAATCAGGCAGATACACGTACAATTCATCAGAACTGCTTTGGACAAAAGCCTTGTCAAAAAATGAATAGCACTGTGGAGTATCTGGTTCCCTTCCCTGGCTTTGAAAGGCACCTTTCGAAGGGGAGGACCAGGTCACCTGGAGGCCTCTGTGTAGCAAGTGTGTTTATTTTGTCACAGAGTCATAGAATGGTTTGGGCTGGAAGGTCACTCAGTCCCAAACTCCTGAAATGAACAGACCTTCCAGTAGACCAGGTTGCTCAAAGCTTCTTCCAACCTGGCGTTGAACACTTCTAGGGATGGAGCATCCAGAAAGTCTCTGGGCAACCTGCTCCAGTGTCTCACCACCCTCACAGTGAAGAATTTCTTCCTAATATCTAATCTAAATCTCCCCTCTTTCAATTCAAACCCATTACCCTCTGCCCTACCACTACACGCCTTTGTAAAAAGTCCCACCCCAGCTTTCTTGTAGGCCCCCTTTAGGTACTGGAAGGCTTCTGTAAAGCCTCCCTGGAACCTATTCTTTTCTAGGCTGAACAACCTGAACTCTCTCAGCCTGTCCTCGCAGCAGAGGGATTCCAGACCTCTGATCACCTTTGTGGCCTCCTCTGGATCTATTCCAACAGGCCCATGTCTCTCTAGTCCTAAAGACTCCAGAGATGAATACAAAGCTCCAGTTGGGGTCTCACCAGAGTGGAGCAGAGGGACAGAATCCCTTTCCTCACACTGGTTTTGATGCAGCCCAGGGATACGGTTGGGGCTTTCTGGGCTTCAAGAGCGTGTTGCTGTTGGCCTCCCCATAGACGAGGACTCCAGATTGTGGGACTGTGAGATTGTTTTGCAGCTAGAGCAGCAATAACAGCTCACGTCCCGGCGATGGAAAAATTCCACTGACATCTTTCTATCTACATTCTCAGCATTGCTGATGGGGTGGAGCTGCACCAGGTAAATGACTGAGGGAAGAAGCTTATTCTGAGCTCTGGTGAGGAAGCTTCTGTGTAGGCCCAGGTTAGAGGTGTGGAAATGGTGCCTTGCTTCCCAAAGCACCAGAAAGATTTCCCTGTTAGCAAACGTTTTCTTTCATGTGATGTTATGTTAGGGACTTCTGACTGTGTTCCCAGTGTACGTATGTCTTCCTTTTGCCTAACATCAGGACATCACACAGCTAAACTGCATGGATCCAGAATCCCGTTGGATATTTTTCCAAGGAGGCTACTCCCATGGCTAGTTTGGAAGAAAAAAGAATTGCTAAGGATAAAAGCACAGGGACATTTTGAGGCTACTGCTGCATGAATAAAAACGACTGAGGATGTGGTTACAGAGTAAGTTGGAGGGGACATCGACAAGACTTATTTACCAAGGAAAGCAGTGAGCAATTGACAGCTACACAGGGGCTACCTGCAGTTCACACCCTGGCACGTGGTAAACTTGCAGCATAACGCAGCTGTTGTGATTTTAATAATAAAGGGTCAACCATTAAGAGTCTGATCACTTGGACATGAGTAAGGCTGGAAATGTTCCTGGAGATGTAGAGCAAGAATCACTCCGATGCATAGTGTCCAATCTTCTCAATAATTGCTATTCTCCACCCTCCCCTCATGCTTCATGAAGAACAAGTACCTTTGCTTCATGCCTGCAAATGACAGCTGAAGGCCACAAAGTTTCCCTGATGAGTCTTGGTCATGAATCTCTTCTTGCCGTCCCTGCTTTTGAGTCAGTGTCTCAAACAAGAGGACATTCTTGCTCACCTTGGAGGAAGAAATGCCATCCCCATACAGAACCGTGCCAAGCCTTCCTGGGAGGACCAAACTCCTTCCTCATTCATCCGTACATCCATCTGAAATGACCACAGCCCATGCTCTCTCCTTTTGCCTTCCCTAAGTGTTGTTCTTCTGGGTGTCCTACATGTTTCCAGAGCTCAGCTGCCTGCCCGCAGTTTAGCTGTTCAAGTTCACTTTGATCTAATCTTTCTTCTGCTCCATTTAGGCGCCTACAACACAGACCAGTTGCCTCTTCCTTTCTTCCCCAGTATCTCCCTTCCTTGAAGGGATGTTTTTTGAGATGGGATGCTCTGATGACTGCACTCAGGAGTCTAAGACTCTTGGAACAATATTGTCCAATGGTCCAGCTGAGTTTTGGGTTGATTCAGTTTAAGACAAACAGAAACCAAAGATGTTGACACATGGTGGTTAGAAAAAGGGTGAGTGAACTGTGAGTTCAAGGAATGAAGCTCGTGGTCCTCTGAAACCAAAACTTTGGAAACCTGCCTGGAATTTGTTTCCATAATGAAGGGGGAAAGTGGAGAAAAAACATCTAGAGAAGAATTACTGTGGGCTGAAATGAATGATTAACCATTTCAAAGGTTACACTAAGAATGAG
This sequence comes from Todus mexicanus, assembly GCA_013389965.1. Classification (NCBI taxonomy): domain Eukaryota; kingdom Metazoa; phylum Chordata; class Aves; order Coraciiformes; family Todidae; genus Todus; species Todus mexicanus. The sequence continues at coordinate 34,693 of WEIS01081793.1, forward strand.
AGGGAAGCCTAAAAGAATGGAAGTAAAAACTGAGAGGAAGAAAAAAAAAGCTTGACAGAGATTACAAAATACAAAAAGTAAAATTTTGCATTAGTTGAAATGTCTTAGATCTGAAGAAAACCATTAAATGGTAAAATTATTCATCACTTAGACTGAGAGACAAAGGAAAGTAGTGAAGATGTGGTAGATGGAAACTGAATGTTAAATTAAACCACTTAGTGAATATAGAAAGTGCTCTTGACTTTGGGGGTAAAGACAGCATGAAGATAGGTGTCCAGAAATAGAAATAACTACATCTGTGGTGGAATAAAAGAGATTAATATATTGAAGTTGAAACAAGGGACGATGGGATATTTTCCATCCCAGAACTGTTATAGAGCTGGCATAGAAAAAAACAGGTCCAGTTCCACTCCCTAAAATCATTTACAAATAGATCAAGTTCAAGACAGTATCACGTGGTCAGAATTTACACCTAAATTAAAAAGAGGAGGGGTGAAAGTCATTTGTCTGGCTTCAATAACTTGCAAAGATTAAGAACAATTTTTGAAGGAGAGAACAATGAAAACCGTGAAAAAGCTTAAAAACCAAGAC